>PJEM01005786.1:5809-87512 GCA_004023845.1 Helogale parvula
CTTCTTGATCCACTCATCAGGTGATGGACTTTTAGGCTCTTTCCATGATTTGGCTATTGTTGACATTGCTGCTATGAACATTGGGGTACATGTGCTCCTATGCATCAGCACTTCTGTATCCCTTGGATAAATCCCTAGCAGTGCTATTTCTGGGTCATAAGGGAGTTCTATGGATAGTTTTTTGAGGAGCCTCCACACTGTCTTCCAGAGCGGCTGCACCAGTTCACATTCCCACCAAACAGTATAGAAGGGTGCTCGTCTCTCCACACCCTCGCCAGCATCTATAGTCTCTTGATTTGTTCATTTTAGCCACTCTGACCGGTGTGAGGTAGTATCTCAGTGTGGTTTTCATTTGTGTTTCCCTGATGATGAGTGATGTTGAGCATCGTTTCATGTGCCTGTAGGCCATCTGGATGTCCTCTTTGGAGAAGTGTCTGTGCATGTCTTCTGCCCAAACCTTCTGTATTCTCTTTTTTAATTGCCAGTTTGATTCGGGTTTTCTATCAATTGCAAGTGGAAGAGATTTGATGGAGTCAAACCCACAGCCTCTCGTCTCTAGTGAACGTCCCCCTTCTTGAGTCACAAACCACCTTGGATTCTGGGTCTGCTCATCGCTGTAGCTGTCCCACTTCCAAGTCCCCCATGCAAATGGCCCACTCTGACCACAGCCTCCTCTTCTTGCCTGTTCAACTACCTTCACTCCCACTATGGTACAATCAGGAGCCACATATCCCTGTACTAATGTATGATTTCCCAAACCATAGCCTTTTCCTTCTCTTCTCTTCCTCTACTATTTAACTTTGATTTCCTGGAACGTTATTTCAACAACACCCTTTATAATAGATCAAATTCTCTGGTGCTTCTGTCTTTTCAACGCACACCAACCCTGGATGAACCCAATGACCTGATGGCATTCAAGTAACTGAGGGCTGTTGGGGCAAGTGTCACCATCGGCCAGATTTGAATGAATGATACCTTTACTAACTCCAATCTCGATATTTCTTATTTTTTAATTTTTTTCCTACTGTTTTTATTTATTTTTGAGAGAGAGACAGAGACAGAGCAAGAGAGAGACAGCATGAGCAGGGGAGGGTCAGAGAGACAGGGAGACACAGAATCTGAAGCAGTCTCCAGACTCTGAGCTAGCTGTCAGCACAGAGCTTGACGTGGGGCTCGAGCTCATGAACTGCGAGATCATGACCTGAGCTGAAGTCAGACTCTTAACCGACTGAGCCACCCCAGGCGCCCCTACTAATTCCAATTCCTAATGAACCCTCAGAACCACCTGGCAGTCCTACGTTGTTTCTCCAGCCAACCCTCAGCCTTTCATTCTCCAAAATTACAAGCTCAGGCTTTTGCTGTTCTTCTCAAACTTTCAAGCCCTTCTACCATATTCTATTTATTTCCAGCTCTGTCATGTCAGAAACCATGACAGGCTTTCTGCGGTCATCAGTGATCCCATGTCACCCTACTTGACTCTGAGCAACCTTCAAACATTTTGACCTCTTTCCTAGACCTTTGAGTTTATTCTCTTGTTTAGGTAACACCACACCCCCCTGGCTTATCTCTGTCCTCTGTGACCATTCTTCTCTTTCACCTTTGGAGATTCCTCCAACTCTAATCAGTCTTTAAAGTTAGAATTCCTCATGCCCCTTTCACAGGCTTTCTCCTTAGTCTCTCTCTAAACAACCTTATCCACACATGTAGCTTTAACTACCATTTGTATGTACATGACTTATCTCCAAGCGAGACACGCCAACTACCTACTGAATATCTTCTCAACATAAGACCAAACTCACCCCCATTACAGTGTTTCCCGGTCACAGTGGTAGCACTACCATCCATCCAGCTGTATACGCTGTAAGATGAAAGATACACTTGAGATCTTTCTCTAGCCTTCTTTACACAATCCCTTTCCAAAGCGTATTGATTTAACCTCTTAAGTATCCCTGGAATCCACCCACTTCTTTCCATTTGTAGTGCAGCACCCTGCTCTGAGTTGTCATCTCCTGCGTGGCCTACGCAAGAAACTACTAACTGGCTTATCTGTATTCATTTTCATTCCTCTCCAGGACTGAAACCAGATTTATCTCTACAAAATACACATTCTGTTCTAAAGCTGAGTCCCCATACCAGTGGCGCGCCAACCTCACACAGTCTGGTCATCACTTACTCTTCCCCTTTCATCTTGTACCACGCTCCCTTCTTACTGTCTTTACCCCAGCCATATTGGCTTTTCCCCAAATGTGCTTGGCTCTTTCTACCACAGGCCTTTGCACATGCTGTTGCTTCTATCTAGAACCCTGTTTTTACCTAGCTACCGTCTACTTACCATTCGGGCCTCAGCTCCAGTCCTGCTTCCTCAGGAAAGCATTTCCTGACTCTCCTAGATAAGTCATTGTTCCCCTTCCCCCATTATAGGGACCCTTGACACCATATAACTCCTCTTCTTGCCACAGTTGCAATTTTTACAGTGGCTCTGGTGACACATTTGATTCATGTATTTGGTGCCATTGGACTGTACCATTAGTGAGGGCTGGGACCGTGTTCTTGTTGCCATCAAAGCCAAAACACGTTGGCTGCCACCTAGCACCATGCAATCGTGGTTGTTAAATAAGTGAATAAATATGATACTGTGTTGATCTTTCTTATCTGGGGAACCCATGGGTTTAGACTTTCAGAGATAGGAAAGCTACATGTTAGTTATTATTTAGACCAGCCTCCTGAAGAGGCAGAGGCCCAGTCCTCAGTAAGGACTCGTCTTTAAGTTCTGTGACTCAGACTTCCATCGCTTTACTCTCCCTGTCTCCGGCAGTGATGGTGGGCGCACTAAACTTAACCCTCTGCAACAGGGTAGCATGTGACCACGGGACAATGTCTAACATCCTTTGGGATGAGACCCTTAGCCTCATCAGTACTACACTTTGGACAGACTGTCACCACTCCACAAAATCTACAAAGGTCAACCCAGAATTCTGGTATTCCTCCAAGCCCTGATTTATCGAAAGCTTTGCCGTGGGGCTGGATGTATGGCCAGGAGCTACGGCCCGCATCTCCATGTTTCCTGTCTTGTTACCTTCTGGCAGCTCCTCAAGTAACACAGCAAGAAACCTTTCTGGCAGAGGAGGTTTGGGACCACATTAATCTCAGCTAACTAGCGCTTGTTGGTTCTCTTTGGTGGGGATACAACGACTCTTAACATACACACATTTGTGCCTCTCACTGTCTCAGCCAAAAGTTAAGCACCCCCCACCCCCTCCCCACCTCCCTCCCCACCCGCCTTCTATCCCCTCAGGAGCTTCCCCACAGGGATTCTCTGGGGTAAAAGATCCCACCTTTCAAGCGCTGATTGATGGAGACTTGAAGCCCCCTAATTTAGGGAGTGGATACCCCTCCTCCAACATGAGGAGCTACTACAAAGTGAAAAATCCTCACAATGTTAAAAACAATTAAGAAATGAGAATAGAATTTCTGTTCCTAAGTACCTAAGCCTTGTCTCAAAAACCATGTCGTGTAATTTAGGGAGGACAGAAAGCAAGAAAAAAAGAGCAGCCTTCCTGCTGTTTTAAAACTGAAATATGTGTATCTATGAGTCACCCTGACTCAGTGTCTGCCTGCCTGAACAGTCAAGATTTTTATTTATCAGTCAGATTTTGCTCCGTGAAACAGAAGAAGTAGACTTTGGCGAGGCATGGCCATCAGATGGTCCTGGAAACAGCTCTGTCATGGGCTCGGTTGAATTCGGCACATAATTACTTTCTGATTTCAGGGAGTGAAAGTGTCAGAGGAACACAAACCTGGCTGAGGAAGAAGTGAAACCGTCAAGGGCTTTCCCACGCGTAGATATTGTGAAACTCGCAGAGTCACAGAATGACCAAGAGGAAAAGAATATGCCTCCCCTTCCTCTTCCAGAAGTCAAGTCAGTGTGTTGAACATTTAGGTTGAGTCATTGCAGTGAGACTTTATCACATGACTTCCCTTCAATAAAGGGCCAGAACAGCTCGCGTGCGCGCTCTCTCTCTCTCTCTCTCTCGCTCTCTCGCTCTCTCTCTCTCGCTCTCTCTCTCTCTCCTCTTTCAATTGGTTTGCGTTTAGGGACTTCTCTGCTCCATGGGTTTTGCCTTCAATCGGATTCTATCTGCTCAGCATTTTCCAGATGTTCCTTGTTCATCCAGAGTCACTGACAGCCTCCGTCCTGTTGGGTTTAGACTCAGTGGAGTTATTCTTATTTATACTTATCTCCCCTCTACATTCAATAATATTCTGAGTGGAAGGAGGGGTAACACACAGATCCATTCCCCGTCTTGAGGTAAAAGCCATATTATATCTTGGACAGGCTTTTGTATAACAAAGATAATCTGTGGCTCATTTGACATAAACCTCTATTTGCGATTATATTACCTGACTCCCAGTTCCAGAATATTAAAGGCAAACTATGAAATAAGTGTGGTCCATTGCACTGGTACTCAATGCACATAAAATTGTGTCCCTTGGCTAATCACTTAAACGTGGTAGAAGATTCATCCTGTTGATGATGAGGGAACAATTCTTGTCATGATTTTCTACAAATGTTGGATGGTGAGATAAAAGTATACAGAATGGCTGACATCTTTCATGTCCGATTTTCTTCTTCTTTTTATTAAAAACATTCTTTTAACGTTTATTTATTTTTGAGAGAGAAAGAGACAGAGTGTAAGCAAGGGAGGGGCACAGTGAGGGAGACACAGAATCTGAAGCAGGCTCCAGGCTCTGAGCTGTCAGCACTGAGCCTGATGCAGGGCTCGAACTCACAGATTGGGATATCATGACCTGAGCTGAAATCAAACACTTAATCGACCAAGTCACCCAGGCGCCCCTGTTCTTCCTCTTCATTTTTGGGAGAGAGAGAGAGAGAGAGAGAGAGAGAGCACACCAGCCAGGGGTAGAGGGAGAGAGAGAGAGAACCTTAAGTTCTCAGCATGGAGTCTTATATGAGACTCAATCTCATGACCCTGCGATCATGACCTGAGCTGAAATCAAGAGTCTCATGTTCAACCAGCTGAGCCACCCTAACTCCCCTAGATTCTCTTCTAATAATAAACATGTAAATGCCATTAATAAGGTAGATGTATGTTTTAAATAGGTGAATATTATTTTCTGAGTATAAAATTATAAAAATAAATGTAAAAATACAGAGAAGCTCTGAAGAAAAATAAAAACCCAATCCAACAGAGAGAAATGACCACTGTCAACATTCTAGCACTTTGTCTTTAAATTTAAAAGTTTTTGGAGCACCTGAGTGGCTCAGTCAGTTAAGCATATGACTCTTGACTTCGGCTCAAGTCATGATCTCATGGTTCGTGAGTCTGAGCCCCACATCAGACTCCACGCTGACAGTATAGAATCTGCTTGGGATTCTGTCTCTCTCCCTCCCTCTCTCTCTCTCTCCGCCCTCCCCTGCTCATGCTCTCACCCTCTCTCTCCCAAAAATAAACAAGTTTTTAAAACGTTTAAATTTGAAAGTTTGTATTCTCACTTAATATATCAAGAGCATATTCCCATATCATGAAATGACTATATGAAATTCTTGACTGAATATGGAAAGAAATATAAAGTGCTCGATGGTCCATAGAGCTGAGATTTTAAATTCATTTAACTAGTTTATTTGTAAAAGTCTTTTGGTTCGTATTTCATAATATTCTGGCAACTAACTAATGAATTACAAGAGACATGTATATCAGTGATGACAGGTTGTTTATGCTGTGGTAACCAATAATTTCCAAATCTCAGTGGCTTAAAATGACTAAGAATTATTTCTCTCTCACCCGACATTTCTGTTCCCACAGTTTACAGGAGGGCTCTGCCCACTGTAATCCTGCGGGACCACCACCAACTAAAACACTTCTGGTCTCCATTTAAAGAGAGTTCTAGAGATTCTCACACTGGCGATTAAATGGCCCAGAAAGTGACATCCACTACTTTTGCTCAAAACTCACCAGCTAATTGGATTTCATCCAGATCAGACACTTTTATGCTGTACAGAACGCCTTCAAGAAAATTAAAAAACGACCCACATAATGAGAGAAAATATTTACAAATCATATATCTAATATGGGACTTGTATCTAGGATACATAAAGAGTCTACAACTCTATAATTAAAGAATAGATGGCCTAGTTTAAAACTGGGCAAGGAGGGGCGCCTGGGTGGCTCAGGCAGTTGAGCGTCTAGCTTCGGCTCAGGTCATGATCTCATGGTTCGTGGGTTTGAGCCGCGTGCTGGGCTCTGTGCTGACAGCTAGCTCAGAGCCTGGAGCCTGCTTCAGATTCTGTGTCTCCCCATCTCTCTGAATCTCCCCTGCTCAAGCTGTCTCTCTCTCTAAAATAAATAAAACATTAAAAAATTTAAAAAATAAAACTGGGCAAAGGATGGGCACCTGGGTGGCTCAGGTGTTAAGCATCTGAGTTCAGTTCAGGTCAGGTCATGATCTCACGCATTGTGAGTTCAAGTCCCACATTGGGTGAGTCCAAGCCCAACTTTGGGTAAGTCCTGCGTCTGTCTGTCTGCCTCTCTCTCTCTCTCTCTTTTTCTCTGCCCTCCCTGGGATTCTCTCTCTCTCTGCCTCTCACTCACTTGCACCCCCCCTCAAAAAAAAAAAAAGGGCAAAGCATACCAACAAATGTTTCTCCAGAGCACATATACAAATGACCAATCAGCACATGAAAAGATGCTCAACATCATTAACCGTCAGGGAAATGCAAATTAAAACTACATGAGATATCACTTCACACCCCCTAGGATGGCTATAATTTAAAAAAAAAAAGAAAGACAATATTAACTATTGCCTTGTGCACTGGTGGTGGAATGGAAAATGGTGTCGCCACTTTGGAAAACGCTCTGGCAAACCCCCAAAGGGTTAAACACAGAGTCACCATGTGATCCAGCAATTCTGCTCCTAGATGGATGCCCCAGAAAACTGAAAACATATGTCCACACAAAGACTTGAAGGTGAAAGTTTATAGGAGCATTATTTAGAATAGCCCCGAAGTGGGAACAACCCAAATTTCCATCAACTGATGAACAGATAAAATGTGGTGGGGCCCTACAGTGGGATATTATTCCACCATAAAAAGCAATGAAGTGCTCAACATGGTAGAACATGGACGAACCTTGAAAATATTTTAAGTGAAAGAAGTCAGACCAAAAAATGCTCATATTCTGTGATTTCATTTATATGCAATAGGCAAATCCATGGAGACAGAAAATAGATTCCTGGTCACCAGCGCCTGTCGGGAGGTGGCAATAGGAAGGGTACTGGTGGGTACGGGGGTCCTTTTTTGGGTGATGAAATGTTCTGGAATTTGTGGTGGTGATGGCAGAACCTCGTGAATATACTAAAATCCACTACATTGTACCATTAAAAAGAATGAATTTTATGGTATCTGAAGTATGTCTCAGTAAGTCTTAAACCTGACTGACTTATAAAGCACATTCTTTGATTTCATTTTTTAAATTAATGTATTTGATGATGTTTCAAATGATTTATGTAGTATAATTTTAGAACCTTAATTTTTATTCTAATTTTAGGCATAATTTTACCTTATAAGACTATGCTTGAGCTTTTAATGTCATTGAAAGATTTTAGATAGGGTTTTCCACTATGTACATTTCATTAAAATAATATAATAGAAGAGCCATTTACAGTCTGAATTTTCACTAAAAGACTAGAACCTTCTCTGGGACCAATTTCTTAAATAATTATAGCACATTCTGTTTATGACTCAGTTTATAATTATGCCCCCACTTTTGTAATTACTGTATCAGTAACGATATTAGTCACTAGAAAGCGGCTTGAGGTTAGGAACTCTGTCTGTTTCAGCTCTCCAGCACCAAGCAGTCTGTGTGGCTCGGAGCAGATATTCAAGAAATACTTGTGAAAAATGAGTGCGTGATTAGTTAAAAGAGTCAGAATATCAGAGCGTTTTCTAAAGCTATTTGATACTCCCTGGACGATGATAAGAGATACTAGTACAGAAGTGAGGTAAGATGGAGAGATATATAAAGGAAGTCAGTTCCCTAAAAGTGATCCTTTCTCTGTTTTGGAAATTTGTCTTTTTAATTTGTTGAGCATCTCCAGCCATCATCCAATATTTCTTTATTTTATTTTATTTTATTTATTTATTTTTTTAATTCTTGAGAGACAGAGAGATAGCACAAGAAGGGGAGGGTCAGAGAGAGAGGGAGACACAGAACCTGAAGCAGGCTCCAGGCTCTGAGCTAGCCATCAGCACAGAGCCTGACGCGGGGCTGGAACCCACAAACCAGGAGATCATGACCTGAAGCCGGACGCTTAACCGACAGAGCCACCAGTCGCCCCCCAATATTTCTTAAAGATGACCAGCTGTTGTTTTGGATTTATATCTGACTCTTCATTCATGGTCTTAAAGTATTTTTCATTTGAGCATTAGATTGGAATTTAATCAAATAATTCTGAATTCTTTGGTTATCTTCTTCTCTAAGCCATTGTAGGTTAATTCCTTTTCATCATATTTATTTTTCTCCTCCAAGTTTGAAAGTAATTTTCCTTGCACAGGAAGGCAAGGTCGCTTAGAGCACAGGCTCTGAAGTCAGGCTAGTCCTTCAGTCCTGGCTCTGATGCTTACCGGCCATATGATTTTAGCTTCCCCTACCTTATTTTCCTCATCGGTAGAATGGGAATAATATTAGGACCTACTCCAAGGGTTGTCAGGAGGACAAAGTTCATTAAAGCTTGTAATATGTTTAAAGTAGTCTCAAGAACTGTTGATTTCTGTTACTATCAGCCTGATGGGGAATAGGGTGTTAATTTCTGATTTTCTAGCTGCCAGGTTGTAGGTTGAACTCTTTCTTGTTTGCTTTCATGCTGTAACCAGGGCTTACCATGTCAGTGCCATCTTTTGTGTTCATATTAATCTTCTAGAAGTTTGGGCTCACTGAGGGATGATCTTTATTGGCCAACTGAGATTGTTCCAAGAGTGGCAGTGAAGACAGTAAGTTAATATTTAGTACATTTGAGGACCTGTTAGAAGAATCATACCTTTTAAACAGGAAGAAAGGAGAACTAAGTGATGAAGGCAAGATGGAACAGTCTCAGTGGGCCAGTAAAGACCAGATCCCTCAGTGAGTCCAAGTGAAAAGGAGGCGGGACCGTCCATTCCTTAATCCACTTAAAGGACCGCCATGTTGATGGGGGGTTGACTTGTTCTTTGTGGTCCCCGAAGAAATTGCTGGGGCCACTGGAGGTAAGTTTTGCTTTGATCTAAGGCAAGAATTCCTAATAGAGCTTTCCAAACACCAACCTCGGTCCAAGCCACCAACTTCTCTCTCCTCCTTTACTGTAATTACCTTGTAAACTATTTCCCACATCACGAAGGCCCCTCTAGTACATTAGCCACGCTGCAGCCAGAGTTCTTTTTGTAAAGTGCAGACATGATCAAATCATTTCCCTGCTGATTACCTTTCAATGGTTTCCAATTCTTCTTGGAATAAAGACCACAATCTGTGTCAAGGCCTGCAAGGCTTATTGGGTCTGGCTCTCCCTACCACTCCTGCCTCCCCCATCCGCACTCAACACTCCTTTGCTCCCAGGGCCTGCCCACACTGGTCTTCATCATTTGCTTCCTCAACCCCCGCCTCATGCTTTTATCTCTGCTTATGACATTCCACGTCCATTTTATCTCACCAAGGCCCACTCTCCCTTCAGATGTTAACTCAGCCATCCATTCTCATGGAAGCCTTCCTTGAACTTCACGTCTTGGGCTAGTAAGTGTTCCCATAGCACCATGTACCTCTCAACTGCAGTTCTTTCCACTGTTATAGTTTAATGGTATTTGTGTGAATTTCTGAGTAATGCCTGCAAGGACCATGAGTGCAGATGTCATGCTTTTATCTTTTTATTCTCACCTGACTCCTCGTTATGGGGCACAGTGCCCGATACATAGTAGGTGCTCAGTGAATGCTTCCTGAATGAATGTACTGGCAAATGACTGAACACCAGATAAGCTGTTTTAGTAGGAATTATACTGCGTCCACTGGAGATGTTTAAAGCTGAGGATATGCAAACTCAAAACTTTTTTAAAGAACCCAAGTCAAGGGCTGCCTCGGTGGCTCAGTCAGCTGAGTGTCTGACTCTTGATTTCTGCTCAGGTCATGATCTCAGGGTTGTGGGATTGAGCCCCACATCGGGCTCTGTGCTGAGCATGGAGCCTGCTTTAGGTTCTCTCTCTCCTTCTGCCCCTCTCCCCCACTTGTGCTCCCTCTCTCTAAAATAAAAAATAATAATAGTAATAAAATAAAGAATCTGAGTCTATAATCCCAGGACCCTTCTAATAGAGGTTTACTTGACTAAAAAATGGTAATAAACTCACCAAATTAGTTTGGTCAATCCCTGAACCATCGGCGCATCGTGCAGTTGAAAACTGCCGGAGCGCCACCTAGTGAGCAGAGGAAAAAATGCTCCCTCCGCCATCCATCACTGCTGATGTTTCGTCGTGTGCCCGGCTCAGCTCCGGAAGGTGCCACTCACATAGACCATGATGTCAGTGGTGCCTTATGGAATTTGGCAACATGATGTTGGCCTGCAAGCATGGTTATTGGGGAGGGTTTGGAACAGAGGGAAGAGAGCCATTGAAGATTAGGTGGCGAGGGAACATGTAACGGATCTGTCATGTTATAGAGGGTCATTCGTATGGCTCCCGGCATAAGAGGTGCCCAGAACGAGACCCATCTACAGCTCAAAGAGAGCACGTGCTGTGTGAGTACAACCTTTTCATCCACATTTTGCGTAGCTTTTGTTGTCAGCGCATCACCAGCACCGTCTCCACAGGCCACTCACCCAATGTTCAATAGTCTTAAATCATCTGATTAGAATTGAATGATTAAGGTCTTTTACAGAAACTGCCCAGCTCACAGGAGCAAAGCTGATGGCTAAACCACCATGAGGAACATGAAGATGGCTATGCATCTAGGCCCCGCCAGGTCACCCTATGTGCCCATGGGAGTCCCTAGCCCCTTTGCACCTTCCTACGTCACAGTGGCGAATCTTCTTTGTTCTTCTAGGCCACCTAGGTATGAAAATAACTTTCCTTAACTTGTTCTGTGAAAGATAATAATGAATTGAGAAATAATTGGACCTATATAATAGAGCTAATAAAGTGGGTTTTTTTTCTTTTTTAAATGTTTATTTTTTTCTTTTATAGTTTGTTGTCAAGTTGGTTTCCATATAACACCCAGTGCTCACCCCAACAAGTGCCCTCCTCCATGCCCATCACCGCTTTTCCCTCTCCCCACCCCCATCAACCCTCAGTTTGTTCTCAGTATTTAAGAGTCTCTCATGGTTTGCCTCCCTCCCTCTCCTTAACTATTTTCCCTTCCCCTCCCCCATGGTCCTCTGTTAAGTTTCTCCTGTTCCACATATGATTGAAAACATATGGTATCTGTCCTTCTCTGCCTGACTTATTTCACTTAGCATGACACCCTCGAGGTCCATCCACTTTCCTACAAATGGCAAGATTTCATTCTTTCTCATTGCCATGTAGTACTCCATTGTATAGATAAACCACATCTTCTTGATCCATTCATCAGGTGATGGACATTTAGGCTCTTTCCATGTTTTGGCTATTGTTGACATTGCTGCTATGAACATTGGGGTACATGTGCTCCTATGCATCAGCACTTCTGTATCCCTTGGGTAAATCCCTAGCAGTGCTATTGCTGGGTCATAGGAAAGTTCTATCGATAGTTTTTTGAGGAACCTCCACACTGTTTTCCAGAGCGGCTGCACCAGTTTACATTCCCACCAACAGTGCAGGAGGGTGCCAGTTTCTCCACATCCTCGCCAGCATCTATAGTCTCTTGATTTGTTCATTTTAGAAATGAATAGGGTGGGTTTTTTTTTTAAATCATTAAGAATAAGACAAACATTCTCAGTTTTTAAAAATAGGTGTCTATAGTGGGTTCCCTCTGGAGTGGACTCTGAGACAGAGATTTGTGTGCAGGGATGGGGGGTTATCACGGAGTGCTGCGGGGACCGTCACCGTCACCCAGGCATCAGTCAGAGGGCGGAGGTGAACTGCAGTGCTGCTGCAGGAAGGCCTCAGCTGACCTTATGGCGAGGTGGGCTGACCCTTCGGAGTCGGCCCAGCTTGAGGTGTCGTTAAGCCTTTTATGTCTCCCTCCTCGCAACACTGATCAGCCCTTGGGCTCAGGCTGCCCAGGAGAAGGGGGTGTGACTTCCAGTGAAGCAGCTCTCTCTTCTCAGCTGAAACCCATTCCCACAGGGGACTCAGCTGACGGCTGGCAGCCATCAGCCCTCTTAGCATCCGAGGGACTTAGTGTGTAGTCCTGGAAGAGCGAGCTGGAGAGAGTACCACTTCCACTGCAGTGACAAGAAGAGACCATTCAAATAGGAAGAAGTCATTTTCACCTTGAACAAGCGTTCAGCCTCTTAGCCTATCAGATTTGCGGCTTAATAATAAAAACAATTGGTCATGAATAACGGAGTTATAACTAACATAGTTAGTTAGTTATAGTTAGTTATAACTAACATGGTGATTAAGAGAAGCCATGGGAATAAATGTGAGCATTCAGCAAGAGTGTACATAAAGAACCCAATAATTCTAAGAGCCCAGAGGAAACTTAACATAAAATATGTAATATAAAACGTATTTAAGGAAAGCTCAGTACCATCGTGCCTGGAAGGCTTTTCCCACGAGAATTTACAGAACTTACTTAAAGCTTGGCTCCGAAGTCCACAGGAAGGGCAAAGACATTCTGGTGGAAATTCCTAATCACAGAGGTAGGAAATTTGGCTGTTTTGACTAGTGGGGAGAGACTTAGAGGCATAATAGTGATAAAGTTAATTGTGAACATAAAATATGCAATGACCAATTATTTGTTAATGACAAAAAAGAGAATATATATATATTTTATCTTTTAATGTTTATGTATTTTGAGAGACAGAGAGAGACAGAAATCACCAAAGAAATACTGGGTCCGTATCCCAGACCTGGGATCACTGCCCTTTCAACTTTCAGGTCCCCAATGGAGTGAAAAAGTTCTGATCAGATCTCCTCAGGTCACGCAGAATCTTACTTCAGATTCCCGTACTGTCCTTCGAAGAATTCTCACTTCAACCCCAGAAATTCGAAGTCATCTCCCACTTGCAAACTTCCCTGGCGGGTCAGTTAATGTGATCCATGTGTGAGGTGGTGCCTCGTAGCGCTCTAACTTCTGGAGAACACTGGCTTGCACCCCCGCCCCCTACAAGTTATAGAAGTCCAAAGCTTTCTCGACATTCCCTACAAGTGTCCAAGGGGTACGTCCTCAAGTTCACTTGGCTTCCAGCCTCCTTGTGGGCTGCTTTTCTCCGCTCAGCTTCTTCCCATGTTCACAATTTTAAGTGTTTTATATTTTCTCAAAAATCTGGAGCAAATTCAGTAACGGAAGCAACCTCATATTGAACTTGAGATATCACCATTCTCAAAAATATCCTTTAGGGGCGCCTGGGTGGCTCAGTCGGTTAGGCATCTGACTCTTGATTTTGGCTCAGATCATGATCCCAAGGTGGTGGCATTGAGCCCCACTTGGGATTCTCTCTCCCTCGCTCTCTGCCCTCCCCTGCTCATGCCCACTCTTGATCTTTCTCAAAATAAATAAATCAACTTTAAAAACGATATCTCCTTTAAGTTCCCAACCACACAAAACACCCATCTAATCATTCCATCTCTCTCCAGCCTTTCTTCTCTAGCCCATCCCGACATATTTATTGTGGCAGAGCCATTTAATCATCCTACTTTGTCACCACCGTTCTTGCTCTTGAGTCCCATTCTCTCTCAATCAGTTTATCAAGACATTTTCCTAAACGACAGACATCCTCCACCTGAAAAGAACCCTGGGTAAACAATTAAGGTGTGTTTTCTTCATGAAATGAAGAACTCCTTGGGCACTGTTGGGTTCAGTCGACCAATCAATGATTATCCCTGCCCACCATTCATCTGTGGAAATGGGCGCTGTTTTCTACTGGGTTCTCCGGGGACAGACTCTGAGACAGAGTATGTAGAAGGTTGGTCGTGGAGTGTTCTTGGAGGCTTTTGCAATGAACATCAAGATGTCAATGGATATACTGAAGTGGACATTCTAACTTCAGGTGTAAGATGATGTGACCTAAAGTAACCCCTGGTGTGTAAAGATGTGTTTATTTAATGCTCCACTTTCGATGAGGACACTGCAAATAGGAGAGGAACAGAGACATAATTCTCCCTCTCTCCCTCCTTGCATAAAGGTTGGATCTTCCCTTCCTTGGCCCGCAGCCACCCTGCGTCTCTCATGCTTCTGTCTTGGACCAGCGTGCCAGCCTGAGCAGCCCGGAGTGCCCGGAGCACCCTGCTAGCGTTGTCTATTTTCAGCTTTCGACACCATCTCACAAGAATCCACTTTATTTTGGGTGAGTATGTAGAAAATACATGTTTATTAACATTTGAGCTCATAAAGCCGTATAAAATTTCTCAGGGTTTTGATCAGTCTAGATGTTGTCTACACGGTTAAAATAACATATAATTTAGCATCTCACAATGTATTGTTATATATCAGGAATTCTGTTAAATGGAAGTGCCCACTTTCCAATCAAATATTTGACAAGAATAATGTCTTTGTTTGCACTTTAACGGGTGAATTCGTATAAAAGTGTTTTTATTTAAAAACGTGATCTGATGGGCACTTGGGTGGCTCAGTCGGTTAAGAGTCTGACTCCTGAATTGTGCCTCAGGTCATGATCTCACGGTTTGTGAGTTCGAGCCCTGCAGTGGACTCTGCACTGACAGCGTGGAGTCTGCTTGGGATTCTCTTTCTTCCTTTCTCTCACTATATAAATAAACTTTTAAAAATATTTTAGGGACGGCTGGTGTCTCAGTTGGTTAAGCGTCTGACTTCGGCTCAGGTCATGATTTCATAGATCGTGGGTTCGAGCTCTGCATCAGGCTCTGTGCTGACAGCTCAGAGCTTGGAGCCTGCTTCAGATTCTGTGTTTCTCTCTCTCTGCTCCTCCCCTGCTCATGCTCTCTCTTGCTCTCCCTCTCAAAAAAAAAAAAAAACATTAAAAAGTATTTAAAAATTTAAAAAATTATTTTAAAAGTAAGAAAAAAATAGGGGCACCTGGCTGTCTCAGTCAGTAAAGCATCTGCTCAGGTCATGATCTCACAGTTTTGTGAGTTTGAGCCCCGCATCAGGCTCTGTGCTGGTAATGTGGAGCCTGTTTGAGATTCTCTCTTTCCCTCTCTCTCTCTCTCTCTCTCTCTCTCTGCTCCTGTGCCTACTCTCTCTCTCTCTCTCAAAAATAAATAAATAAACTTTAAATTAACAAATAAATAATCTGAGAATCAACAGAAAAGTCCCTCAAGTTCAGCTTTTCTATGCAAGAGTTCCTTATCTTTCTAGTTTGCTTGTGCCTGATCAAAACCTTTAAGGATTCTGCATTTGGGAAACAAAGCCCAGCCACATGCTAGTTTAGCTGCTGAATCAAAGTATTACAGTGCGCTGCAGGTGGGATAGATAATCCTCTTAAAGTGATTGTTTTCTGACTGTGCTGCCCCGAACAGCTGCTGCCAGTGTGGGCCCGTCTGGGAGACAGGCGGCAAAGTGATTGGGAGTGTCTGTTTCTCAGGGTGCCTGGCTCGTTCAGTAGGTGGAGCCTGTGACTTGATCTCGGGGTCCTGAGTTCAAGCCCCCTGTTGGGTGTGGCGCCTACTTAAAAAAAGAGTTATCTGTTTCTCTCTGTTTGGGGAAAACACTAAATGGCTGATCTTCCTGTCATACACAGTAGTGATTTGGGGAAATCTCAGAACAAAAAGGCATTTAAATCAATGCCAGACAGGGAGGAGGCCCAGGTTGACTGTGGTGACAGCACTGCTCGGCTGTGTGAAACGCGCGTGCACGTTGTGAGCTAATCTGATTGACAAGATGTACTGAGAGCGTTTTAAAAAAATGTTTTATGCTGTATGTTCTGCCAAAAGGTGGTCTGATGCCTGAGTTAAGGCACTGTTATAATATTGCTTATATGCTGTGCGTAAACGCTTAATCGAAAAACTGTTAGCAAATTGATTAAGTTGTGGAATCATATAATAAATTGTTTCTACGGAGATATCTAAAGGGACAGAAAATCCAACAAAAATTTTAAGTTTATTTATTTAGGGGGCGGGGAATGGAGTGAGGGGGGTCAGAGATAGGAGGAGAGAGAACCTCAAGCAGGTTCCACACTGTCAGCACGGAGCCCGATGCAGCCTCAAACTCACATATGATGAGATCATGACCTGAGGCAAATCAAGAGTCAGACACTTATCAACTGAGCCACCCAGGCGCCGCTAAATAAACATCTTAAAGGGGAATGTTCTACCCGGTTCTAAGCAACCCTTCTTGTCGCGGTCTCTCCTGCGGTGTGGGTAAAGTGCACGGCTGGGTCCCAGCTCTCGGAAACCTGTCCTCACGCTTTCCCACTTGGACGCCTGCATTAGGCCGCCCTGGGTCTCCCCGGTCCGGAGCGCCCCCTACAGGGCTCACCGAAGTCCCGATCCCTGATGACGTCACTCCCTTGCCTTTGGCTCTTCTTGGCTCCCTGTTCTCTGCAGGAGAAAAGCCCCTTAGCAGCAAGGCCTTTGGTGGCTCTTCCCTCTGTTCACTTCTCAGGCTTCACTTCGGTCCCTTTCCCACCGCCCCTCCCCACCCTCCAGGCTCAGCGGGAAAACACCCTGTCTAACATCACATTCGGACCCAAGTTTTGTGGGGCCTGAAGCTTATATAATTTGGGGGAACTTCTTAACAAAACTCAAAATTACTCAAACAAAATTAGACACCAAAATGAGTACTTATTATGAGTGAGAAAATAGTGGTGCCTGGGTGGTTCAGTTGGTTAAGCATCTGACTCTTGATCTCAGGGTTGTGAGTTCAAGTCCTGCTTGAGCATGGAGCTTTAAGAAAAAAAAGGGAAAATAAATCACAACAAATTGTGAATTGCACAAAGCTAAGATATACCTCAAATATCACAAAGCTAAAATATATTTCAAATATCACAAATTGTAATAACTGCCTGATACATCTCTGTAATATTGCTTTTTGCCTCCTTTAGGTTTGTTGCACACTGATCACTTTTTGATGGGACAACAATTTTATAATTAATGGTTTAGAAAAATTCCACTACACAACTTACTAGTAATGTCTTGCAACTCTCTAGGATTTTGACAGATGTAGGCACCATGTAGTTCTTCACCTCATCTACCAAAAAATGCGACCCTATTGGCTATAGTGAACCTTTATCAGAACTTCAAGTAACAGATTAGTGATCAGTAGTACCCTGGGAACAATCCTATTCTTTTTCCTACATCATTGATTTTTTTTGTCCCCATGATATTGACTTTTTGAAGAAAATATGCCAGCTTTTTGCTTGTTTGTTTTTTGTTTGGTTTGGTTTTTTTAATGCTCTATCTTCCGGAATGCTCCATTTGCCCATTGTGCTATTTAACCTGTTCCCGTATCCCTTGCCTTTCCTGAAAACTGGAGCCTAAGGCTAAAGCCTCGATTAACTTCGAGTTAAATATTTTGGGCAAGAATTTGTCATAGGTGATGCTGTGTGCTTCCTATTTTGTCACACAGGGAGGCACATCGTCTCAGATGGTCCCACTATTGGTGGTGCTTCATTTAGTTGTTTGGCTAAGGGGTGACCACCAGATGTCGCCATTGTAACGGTTTTCATTTTGGAATTCTAAAGCAACCAGTGGAGCTGCTCGAACGAAAAGTATTCTCATTGACAAATACGCATGGCCCCATACAGTAATGGATCTGGGGCCCTCCCGTCACCTTGACACGGTGCTCTGCAATTCATCCGTAAGTGACTCAAACATATAGAAAAGAAAAGGCACAGCCTTACGTTAGACACTTAATAGATGGGTTTTCCTGTTTCCATGTTGAATCCATTGCAGTCCTCATTTCTTCTGGTGCTCCTAGGCAATGTATTTATATTTAAAGACCACTGGAGATTTATTATTATCAATAAAAGCTGGTAGTCTGTGCACACGTGACTTTCTTAACAGAACGAGGCCAGTCACAGTTGGAAACAAATCAGGCAGTGGTTTTAGTTAGAGGAAATTGATGAACATTTTCGGAAAGGAAAATTCAGGAAAAATAGCTGAAGAGGCTTAATACACACATTATCTCCAGTGATTTAAAGAAGACCTTCCCCGCCAAAAGGGAAATTTCAAATTCTTTCTACCAGTTGATTCAACTCTAAAGAAAAAGGACATCTGCCATCCGCTTCCTTCCTTTCTCTTTTCTTTTCTTTTCTTTTCTTTTTTTTTTTTTTACATCTGCAGCAGGTGGTGCTGTAATCCTCTGGCTGGTTTCCGTGAACCTCCAGGGAAAGACCCCCCAGAAAACCATTAGCGGCTTCAGAGAGCACTTGCCTGCCCACCGCCTCACCCAGACAGCAGGCAGTCGGACTGGGGAGATTTTGCCAATTGGATGGGTAAGGAATTGTATCTCAATATAATTTTAACTTGGTTTTGTCTCCTGAGTGAGATGCAGTATCTCTTCATATTTAAGGGTGATCTGCATTTATTCTTCTGTGAGCTGTTCCTATTCTTCCCCATTTTTTCCTATCGTGTCATCGATTATTTTCTTTTTGAATTTTTGAATTTTAAAAGCTTTTAAGGAAATTAGGGATATTCACACTTTTTGACATGTTACCAACATTTTTTTCCTCAGTTTGTCAGTCATCTTTTGATTTTTTCCCATGTAGTACATTTTGCCATGCAAAAGTTTTCTGATTTTCTGGTGTAGTCAATTTTAACAATATTTTCTCTCATTGCTTCTAGGTCTTCTGCTCTCCCCCCGCTTACATGTAGCTCTCTGACCCATTTGAGCGTATCCTGGTGTTCTGTTTTTTCCATGGACCTAGTCAGTCATGGCCACACCACTTATTAAAAGTCTGCCTTTTCCCCAGTGACAGGATGTACTGCCTTATTTTATGGAAAATTCCCATATGCACTTGATTATATATCCGGATTTGCTGTTTTGTTTTCTCCATTGGCCTATGTAGTGATTCACCTGTTTTTGATTGATGCTTGATTAGTCCAACCGAACAGACTGCATCCCTATAAACAATCAGTCCCATTTATGAACAGGAAGCTCACGTCCCACAGGGACCAGGAAGTTTGCAGCCGGTTCTTGCTTACAGACATTTGGATAGGCCGGCTTTAAACACCCCCCTCCCGAGCCCTGTTATTTGTGGGGACAGTCACCTCAGAGCATGATATACATAGGACGTGATTAGCACCAGGAATTCTCACTGAACTCTTAATTCTCAAGCACTGTGACTTAACGCCTAGAGTTTTAAAAGATTTTGTTAGGGGGCACCTGAGTGGCTCAGTTGGTTCAGCGTCCAACTTCGGCTCAGGTCGTGATCTCCTGATCTGTGAGTTCAAACCCTGCATCGGTGAGTTCAAGCCCTGCGTCTGTGAGTTCCAGGCCTGCATCAGGTGCTGACAGCTCAGAGCCTGGAGGCTGCTTCGGATTCTCTGTCTGTCTGTCTGTCTCTCCCTCTCCCACTGCCCCTCCCCTGCTCATGTGCACGCTCTCTATCAAAATAAATAAACAAACAAACATTTTTAAAGATTTTTAAAAGATTAAATGAAAGTTTAAAATTTTCTATTTTCTATAACCACAGAATTAATGAATAATTTCCGTGTGGCCTAAAACATGACCACAGACATTGTACCCCCCCAAATAGTGACTATATGCTATTTTCATAGTCCTCCCTCTCTATTTACATTTATTTATTTATAATATTTGGATTATTAATGATTATTTAAATTTTCCATATCCTTAAATTTTGTTATTTAATCTGTAATTTTCCAAATTAAAATATTCCACAATGATGGGTATAGAGCTTTAATATCATAAGCTGAGGACCATTTTGGAGGTGGGTGGCGATGATGTTCACAGCATTGTGAATGTAGTTAATTCTGCCAAAACCGTACACTTGGAGAAGGTTAAGAGGGTAAAGTTTATGTCACGTGCGTTTTACCACAATAAAAGAAGAAAACTTTCATTATGGTTACGACTTTACCCATTTCTGTTCATTCAAATCTTACAGCCAGGATATGAGTGGGAAAAAGCAGTTGCAGAAACAGAAGTCGGAAGCCACTGACATAAAGTTTTAATTCATGCAAAACACGCTGCCCATCTTTCAAGGAGCCAAAGGCTTCTGTACATGCAGCAAAATGCCTAACGTATGAATGGGACATAGTTTCCTTTAAAAGGAATTTGAAGAAAACCTTTTTTCCTGCACATGGTACTTGCGGTCGTGCCCAGGGGCACCAGCACCTCACTGAGGGAGGCAGAATCATCCTCACTCGGAGGCCGGCTCCTGGAAGGCTCCCGAACCAATCAGCCTTGGATCCCGGGCTGCTGCCTGGTCCACACAGCTGGGGTCCGTTGACTCACCCGTAACCTGCGGTCCCGCCCCCCCCAGCTCATGGGGGGGGGGGGGGGGAAGTATTTAAGCAGAGGAGCCGGCGCCGGCTAGCACTTGGAAACTCTTGGCGTTAGCCTAGCCACGCGGGCAACACTGAAGGTGGACTTCAAGCTGCTGGCGGTGAGGTTCCTGTCTTCGGGGGAGACTTCAAAGCGGTGAGCTCTGGCCCCGGGTCTGGAAGAAGGGCTCTCCCCGTCCCTGGCTCTCCCCCTCCGACCCCTACCAGGTACCCGTCGTGGTTGTCAATCCTGGCGCTGGACCCGAGGGCAGGCTGGGGACCAGCCTCCAGCACACAGGGCAGGGCAGGCCGACCAGCCAGTCTCCCTTGGTCGACGAGATCATGGCGTTACCTAAAACCAAGACCTTTCCTGTACATCTCAGGTTCCTGGCTTTTCTTGGAGGAGTACGAAGCTCTGGCAGCGGCCACACACAGCAGCTGTGGGTGCTCGGCCCCCTTCCCTCCACCGTCAGCTGTAGCCACGAAGGTAACTTTTCCTCCCTATTTGTGTCCTTTTCTCCCCCTGCCTCTCACCGCCACCGTCACAGCTCAACACACAAGAGGCTGCTTTTGGCTGTCACTGCCTCTTCCCCAAAGTGAGAACAATCCCCCCTAGGAATCCTCTTCAGAGAGTGAAAAACCAAAATCGGGGAGAGATCCTGTACTAATCCCAAAGACTTTCAATCTCGAATAGAAAGTGTCAAAGTCTGTTTTGAATCAGAAAGACTATTTTCTGCTGGAGGCAGAAATTGTAGCTTCAGGGAAAATTACAGAAAAATAATTCCACCCTTTAAGCCTAATAGGGGATACTCTGCACGCAGGGCTCCTGGGTGGCTCGGTGGAGCATCCGACTTTGGCTCAGGTCATGATCTCACAGCTTCTCAGTGTAGAGGCTGCTTCTGATCCTCTGTGCCACCCGCCCAGTCTCTGCCCCTCTCCTCATGTTCTCTCTCAAAGAGATTTCTGTGCCTTAAACACCAACCAAGCTCATCGGAGGGTAGATTTACACTCCCCTCTTGCAAGGTTTCTCTTCCTGGGCACTACTGATAACTTGGGGGACTGGGTAATTCTTTACTGGGGAGCGGGGGAGGCTATCTTCTGCATCTGGGATGTTTAACAACCTCTCTGGCCTCCCCCCACAAGAGGCCGGTAGCATCCCCTTCCTAGCTGCAATAACCAAAAAAAAAAAAAACCAAAACCAAAAAAAACCGTATTTATTGCCAAACGTCCCCTGCGGGCAGAAATCACTCACCACGGAGAACCTCTTTGCCAACGTGCTCTCTTCTCCCATCCCTAGGGTCCCGGGGACCCTAGGAAAACCCCTGGAGCCGACCC
This sequence comes from Helogale parvula, assembly GCA_004023845.1. Taxonomy (NCBI): domain Eukaryota; kingdom Metazoa; phylum Chordata; class Mammalia; order Carnivora; family Herpestidae; genus Helogale; species Helogale parvula. The sequence continues at coordinate 27,678 of PJEM01005786.1, forward strand.
CGGGGGGAAGGGGGTGACTGGCAAACAACTCCAGGTGCTTCCAGCTCCATTAGGTGTGGGAAGACTCCGGAGGGGGAGCGGGAGGCTGAACCAAACAGGACCTGCTTTGCCTGCAAACCCGGAGGGAAATGGTGGGAGGGAATCCAGAAATCTGCATGACCAGCAGCTTTAAAAGATGACAGGATGAGAGCAATGGATAAGTAAGTGTGAGAATGAGGCAGGACTGTACGCGGAGGTCGGGTGCTTGGGAGGTTTCACCTGTTCATTTCTGGGGTGAGTTTTTTGAAGTTAATTTTGGGAGAGAGCACATGCATGGGGGCGGCACGCAGAGAGGAGGAAAGACAGAATCCCCAGTAGGCTCCACACTCGGCACGGAGCCTTCTCAGGATCCTCTCTCCTCCTCTCTGCCCCTTCTCTGCTTGTGCAAGTGTTCGCATGCTTGTGCTCTCAAAATACACTTAAAAATTTTTTTATACAAATAAACACCTACTTTCCTCCTTCACTCAAATTGGTTTCGAATTCACTCATTCCCTAGGGCAACCTTAATCATCTGAGAGCTTTTCAAGAAAAATGAGTGCGACGTGGGCATGAGCCCAGACCTCAGTTAAAACTCAGACTTCTTTGTATCCCTCAGGCCCCCTCTGCCAGCCCAAATCCCAGGCCCCTGGGACCCTCTCACCAAACCGGCAGACTTTCCTGACAGACCCCAGACTTCGAAGGCCCCAAACCTGGATTGAGGAAACTAATGCTAATGGGGACCAGCACCACGACGACCATTAAGAAGTAATCCTCACATAGAGGGGACGGGCAGAGTACACTCCTCTCAGGACAAGGTGGGTCCCTCGGCTCCTCCCAGGAGGACACCCCTTAGGGAAGGGGAAGGGGTGTCACCTGTGTTATGGACGTTTGCTTCCCCAGGTTCCACACACAGTACAGAGCAAGTCAAGAGACAAAGAAAAAAAAATAGGATTTTTCTCTACAAGGAGATGGCCGTGTTGTCAGAACCACAGCACAGAGCGGGTGGAGAACAAACGGGGCTCTGGATTTCAGCCGGACCCAAGCTGCCGGCTGGCGGTGGAAGATGTGGCATGAGGTGGGAGCCCAGTAGGAACTGACTGGTAGGCACCGGTCCCTTGAGTGTGGAGATCTTATCTTGCCGGAATTCCATTTTTAAGTCCTTGATAAACAAAGCTGGTTTCTGCCTGAATACTTCTGATGGGCGGCTGAAATCAGACCTTTTGTTGGCAGCCTCTTACATTAGTGGGGTTTCCGGAGATGAGGGTTCCTTTAACTGTGACAGTCACTCGGTGCATAGCATCAACCTAAGCCTGTTCTGCGTTGCTGCCGGAGGGGCTTGCGGGGTCAAAGGGACTCCTGCCAACGTGCAGCTGCTGCCGTCTGCCGGGAGCGTGTAGAGTGTTAGCAGTCCTCCGCCTCAGCTTGCAAGGAAGATAGAGTCTCAGACCCTCAAAGGTTCTTAATCATCTTGATAATGAGCGTGGGATGCTGAACGTGTGGCTTTCTGGGAAAGGAAGGACAGCCCCTCTGCAGGCTGGGTTGGGGGATGGGAGCAGCGGGTCCCCTGGGATCTGGTAGCAAGTGCTCTTGCCCAAGAGTCTCTCTCTGTTCTACCTGTGAATGAGACTGAACGGTGCAAGGCGGGATTGAAACCTGAAGCCCGAAGAATGCTTCTGGTGGTTGCCCGCTCTTGCACTGGGAGAGGCTGGGAGCAGAGGATGGGCTGCTGGAAGCAGTGCATACGCCTCGCTTACTGGTACAGAGCTGCTCGGTTTCGGCCGTTCTGCATCCCTCCCACCAGCCACTTTAAGGAAAAAGCCACGTATGCTAAGGAACACTGGGCGGGGACAGGGCGGTGGCTCTGTTGCACCGAAGTCTCCATCCTACTTGGTCATGGGCAAGAAGGGATGCTTGGATGGGGTTCAAGGTCACGGTGGGGAGAGAAACCAGTGTGATCTTGTGCATGGGGTCCTTTGGGCTGACCCCATATGCTTTGTTGTGCAGACGTCTGACTGTAGTTCTTTTTAAACTTCATCTTATTTTATTCATATGTGTACTACTTAATCCCCTTCACTTATCTGACCCATCCCTCCCCCGCCAGTAACCATGTTTCATAAATTCCACATGTGAGTGAGATCATCTGATATTTGTCTTTCTCTGACTTAACCTCACTTAGCATTGTGCTCTGTACAACGTAGCTCTAACCATGTTGTTGCAAATGGCAAGATTTCATTCTTTTGGCTGAATAATATTCATATATATTCACATATATATAATGTGTATATGCCACATCTTTATCCATCTATCAATGGACACCTGGACAGCTTCCATATCTTGCTACTGTAAATAATGCTGCAATAAACATTGGAGCACATGTATTCCTTTGAATTTGTGTGTTTGTATTCTTTGGGTAAATACCCAGTAGTGCAATTACCAGATGTTAAGGTAGTTCAATTTTTAACTTTTTGAGAAAGCGCCATACAGTTTTCTAGAGTGGTTACACCAGTTTGTATTTCCACCTACAGTACACAGTTGTTCCTTTGTCTCCACATCCTTGCTGACGCTTGGTTGTTTATGTTTTGTTTTTGTTTTGCCATCCTGATAGCAGAGTGATATCTCATTGTAGTTTTGATTTGCATTTTCCAGATGAGTCATGTTGAACATGTTTTCATGTGTTCATTGGCCATCTGTATGTTGTCTTTGGAGAACTGACACCTGCCCCATTTTTAAAATTGGACTATTTTTGGGGTGTTAAGTTGTAGCTGTTCATATATTTTTGGTGCTAACCCTCTACTGGATATGTTATTTGCAAATATCTTCTCCCATTCCTTCGCTGTGCAGCAACTTGTTATTTTGATGTAGTCCCAATAGTTGTGTTGTAGCATTTTGCTTTTGTTTTTGTTACCTCAGGAGACCGATCTATAAAAACGTTGCTGTGGCTGATGTCAAATTAACTGCCTGTGCTCTCCAGGTTTTAGGACTTTAATCCGTTTTTGAATTTTTGTGTATGGTGAAAGAGTGGTTGTTCATGTAACTGTCCAGTTTTCCTAGCACCATTTGTTGAAGAGACTTTCTCATTGTATGTTCGTCTCTCCTTATTAAAGATTAATTGGGGCGCCTGGGTGGTTCAGTGGGTTAAGCGTCCAACTTCAGCTCAGGTCCTGATCTCACAGTTCCTGGGTTCGAGCCCCGCATCAGGTTCTGTGCTGACAGCTCAGAGCCTGGAGCCTGTTTTGGATTCTGTGTCTCCCTCTCTCTCTCTCTCTCTGTCCGTCCCTTGTTCTCACTCTGTTGGTCTCAAAAATACTAAACAAACAAACAAAAAACCCACATAGTTAATTGTGGGTTTATTTCTGGGTTTTCTGTTCTATTCCATTGATCTATGTGTATTTTTGTGCCAGTTCCATACTGTTTCAAATATTACTGCTTTATAATATATAACTTGAAATCTAGAATTGTGATACCTCCAGTATGGCTTTTTTCAAGATTGCTTTGGCTATTTGAGGTCTTTTTAGGGTTCCATACAGATTTTCGTGTTCCGTATACCTTTCAGGATTGTCCTAGTTTGTGGGGGGAAAATGGTATTTTTGACAGAGATTGTATTAAATCTGCATATTACTTTGTGTAGTATAGACATCTTAAGGATATTTGTTCCAACTCCTGAGCTTGGAATGACTTTACATTTCTTTGCATCTTGAACTTATTTTTGGTTGCTTCTTTGGTTAAGTTTATTCTTGGATATTTTACTGTCTTTTGGTGCAAAAGATGGCTTTTTTTTTCTTTTTTCTTTTTTTTTACTTATTATTTTACAATTTTCAACACTTATTTTTGAGTGTATGAGTGTGGGAGGGGCAGAGAGAAGACACAGAATCTGAAGCAGGCTGCAGGCCCTGGGCTGTCAGAACAGAGTCCAACACAAGGCTCAAACTCCCGTGCTGTGAGATCATGACCTGAGCCAAAGTAGGATGCTTAACTGAGCCATTCAAGCACCCCATGAATGGGATTCTTTGCTTGCTTTTACATTCTGCTGCCTCATTATTGGTAGAGGAATGCAACAGATTTCTGTATGCTGATTCTTTAAAAAATTTTTTCTTTAAACTCCTACCTCTAATATGGGGTTCCAGTTCACCACCCCAAGATCAAGAGTTGCATACACTACTGACTGAGCCAGCCGGGTGTCCCCCTACTGATTTTATATCCTGTGACTTTGCAGGATACAATAATCAGTTCAAGTAGTTTTTTTGGTGGAGACTTCAGGGTTTTCTACATATAATATGTCATCTACAAATAGTTCTATTTCTTCCTTGCCCATTCAGATGTGTCTTATTTATGTTGCCTGATTGCTGTGGCTAGGACTTCCAGCACTATGTTGAATAAGAGTGGACGTCCTTGTCTTGTTCCTGACCCTAGAGGAGAAGCAGTTCACCATGGAGTATGATGTTCACTGTGAGTTTTTCATACATGGCTTTCATTATGTGTTCTCTAAACTTTGCAGAGTTTTTAAGGTGAAAGCATGTTCTACTTTGTCAAATGTGTCTTCTGCGTCTATTGAATGATCATGTGGCTGCTATCTTTGTCTTACTGATGTGATTGATATGTTGATATGTGAAAATTGAATCAGTCTTGTGTCCCAGGAATAAATCTCACTTGATCATGCTGTAGGGTTTTTTTTTTTTAATGTTCTGTTGCGTTTGATTTGCTTAAATTTTGAGGATTTTTTGCATCTATTTGTGAAATACTGGCCTGTAACTTCTTGGGTTTTTTGCCTTTTTTTTTTTTCTAGCTCTTTAGGTGATAGGTGTAAAGTTAGGTCGAGACTTTCTTGAAGTAGGCCTGTATTGCTATAAATTTCCCTCTTAGAACCACTTTTGCTGCATCCTGTAGGAATTGTTATATGCTTGCTTTCCCGTCCCAGACAGGATTAGCCCGCTAAGTGAAGAGCTCTATCTAGAGAAGGGCTAGTAGGACTAACTCCACTGCCACTTACCACCAGTATAAGGGTCCAAATCTGGCATGTGAGCCTCTACCCTCTAATGTCCAAAGTTCTCACTACATAGATGTCTTGTTGGTTGGCAGTCAGAAGCCTCCGTCTCCATGGCCCTGACCAGTGTTAGCACACTTCCATCAGCAGAGGTGCTTGACAAACCTGAAAAAACCCGGGGAGATGGAGGCCAAGTACAACTTCTGTCTATATTGGTAGGTTCAGGACCTTCCATCTCTCTGGCACTCAGGACAAAGATAGCACTTTCCCCCTTAACTCTTACTTCCTGCCCCCACAAAAAGGACCCCGGATGCCTTAGGTTCTTTAAGCATTAAGAAGTTTGACTCTGCAGATTGGAGCCTCTTTAGCAAAGGGAAGACGGATTTTACCTGGAGTTGCCCTGGGGGTTTTGGACTTGTGGCCACATCAGAAGGGCCACCAAATAAACCCCTTTTGGAAAGCTGCTCTTCGCTTGCTGAGCTTAGCGAGGAATAACCGACCTCTGAAGGCCTTGTGGTGCTCAGTTCCCAAATTGCCATTTTGGAGTTGGTCAGCTTGGACTCCAGATCATTTCTTGACAAGACTTTTAGGGCTTTTTCTCCCTTGTTAGTCCTGATCTATTCAAACACAGCTGTCCTGACCCCAGCAGTATCTTGGGGGGGGGGGAAGCACACAATCCCTTATGGAAACTTCATTTACTGCCCACAACCCCCTTCCTCCCCGTCTGGGGCCAAAGACCCTGGCCCAGTGATGCCACCTTCTGCCACCTTCATCACACACTGGCTTAATGAGGTTTTGGAGAAGTTAACCTGGTAGTGTCCACTGCGCTGGCATAGCCAGCCCTGCAGAGCTAGGAGTGGATGTGGTCACACCATTCATTGGGCAAAATTCAGACTTGTGGGCTGTTGCCAATGGCCTAGCTGTCTGGGCAGTCTGTACGCCTCTCCAAGTGGAACCATCGAAGATGCTAGGCTTGCTGATGGACCTGTCTGGATCACCCAGATAGATGCCTGAGGCATAAGCCAGTTCTGAGACCTACTGGGATCAGCTGGTTGACTGAACGTAACTCTGTTCTTGATGCAGAGGCTACTGTTGCATGCCAGCCTGTGCCTTGAGCCATAAGCTGACCTGCCTGTCCCCGGTGGGGATGGCCAGATCATAAGGGAGGTTTCTCCTTCCCCTGCTTTACCGATGGATTTCAGCAGCCCTTTGACCACCCCACCCTGAACTGTGGCAGTCGGGGCCTATCTGCCCTGACTTCAGCTTGCTCCTCTGCCCCTTCACTGAAGGGGATGCCTAGGGGATTCCAACTTAAGCCTCAAGTTTTATAAAAAGATCTGTTTTTCACCTGATTCTTACAGATGAAAAGCTTGAGTATGAGTAAGGGATGACTGGATAAAAAGTGGCTATAGACACTGGCACGCAACAGAATGGGGGGAGGGCAACAAACAAGCTCAGAGGTGGGGCGGGGGCAAGGAAGGGCATTAAGGACCCCTACAGCACAGCTGTATCTCTCTCCCAAATGGGTGAAAGAAATTTACCTGCTGAATGTGCCCTCCTTGGCCAGACAGCTCTGACCATTCTATGAAGTAGATAGATGTGACCCAGCTAGTGCTGGGACAAACTAAACTGTCTTCAGACCTTCCAAATCGATGAGCCGGAGACTCGAAGGCTTACCAGTTGGCTAGGCGGCCATGTTGAAGCTACTGTCAATCTGTACTTTCTGCGGAATGTAGATCCCAGTTCAGAGGACCTTCCAAAACTAAACTCTTTCCAAGGATGCTTTAATCTCTTCTGGGATTGAATGGCTTATGTGGGAGTTTTATATAAGCTTTTCTCTCTCCTAAGACACAGTGGTTTATACCTGAAGAGATCACCTGGAAGGGTTTAAAGAAATACCACCTTGGTCCTAGTGGGCAGCCAGGGCAGCCTTAATTCTCTGGCTTGGGTTGTTATAGATGAATTACCCCTTGGGGGCCAAGGTAACTATGCAATTGTTCTTACATCCTGATCCTTGTGGATTAATGCTTTAGTTGGTACAGAAACCTAAGGGAAGAGCCACGGTCTAAGTGGACACTATTGGCTTCATGGGCTTGGTTCAGCTGGAACCTTGGGGGGATAGCTGAGGATAAACACTGCAGATTCTGATTTTGTTGCTTAGAGTACAGATTTGAATGGATCTAGTCTTGGCTCCTGTTGGCTTATTATGCCAGTCAGTGAACCATTATGATTTTTCATAGGAAAACTTGGCAGAAGCCAAGACCACATAGAAATGAGGAGTAGATGTTTAGGGAGGGGGGTAGCCAATCTTCAATCTTCAATAGCATTTATGTATGTGTTGGGACCACTTACATCTGGGTTGTCTCTTCGCGTGCCTGGGTGACAAATAGACTGGGAAGACAGAAGGGTAGAAGGCACGTTAGTTTCTTGACCACTGATAACAGATAATGGCTCATCATTGCAACGTGGTTGTCCAATAGGCATCTCAAACTTAACATGTCTATATGTGAACTCCTAGTCTCTTAAACTTGTAACTTCTGTAATTTTCTTTTGACTAATGTCAACTCCACTTTTCCTGTTGCTTGGGCAAAAACCTAAGAGGTCATTCTTTTTCTCTTCCTAAATGTCCCATCCATCAGGAAATATTATTGGCTGTCCTTCAAAATACATCCAAAAACTTGCTACTCCTCACTGCCTCTACTATTCTTCCCCTGGTATCAATCTGGACTGTCTCCTCTCTCGGCTTGCTGCAGGGGTGATGCCGTAGGGCATTTTTGATCCATCTCACTAGATGTTCCTTTTGGCCCTGGCTGAAGTCTTTCCGGAGTGCTGCATGGAAGATCTTGATTCCTCTCGGCTTTCCCTTCCCCAGCTGATGCTGCATTCCCACTTTCTCTGGTTTGCTAATAGCCTTTGATGATCTGCTTTCCAACTCCCAAATCTGTCTTCACTCTTTATTACCTCCTCTTTCACCCTTTGTTTTTTAAGGGATTCTGCCTCCACTCCCTCCTCCTTGAACATTGAAGTTCGTGTAGTGGGGTTTCAGGAGGGAACACAGGCAACCCTATGCCCAAGTTACCATGTTTAACTGGGAGTCCTAGCGGTAATCTTGTAAACAGAAGCAGCCGTCCGGGCCATATGGCTAATTGTGCTATTCTCTTAACACTTCCTCCAAACATCTTAGAGATATATTCATAAACCATACTTTGAAGCAGTAAGAATGTCGCTGGAAATTTTAAGCTTAAAACTGATGGTAAATACATCTAGAGAGTGGCCTGAGAAGGCTGAAGCATCTTGAAGATGGAGACCAAGGTTTCTAATGCAGGTAATGTCTGAGTCAGCTGGGTATAGAACTCTACCAGTAAATCTGTGCTTTGTTTGTACCTATCCTTTCTGATAACAACATGGTTCTCTTAACCATGTCCTTTTCTACAAATCTTAGTGCATATTACATGTGTCATGTCCTTGGTGTTCACTAGGACTTCATACGGCATGTGGTATACCAGAGTTACATGAACAAAACTGGGTGTTTCTTCCCCCTGGAATTCTACTTGAATCACATTCTGAGCTACCAGGTGCCCCTCTCTTCCCAATTTACATACAGGTTAGCATAGAGTGCAATGGTTTCAGTAGATTCCAGTGACTCCTCCGTACAGACAACACCAGGTGCTCCTCCCAGCAGGTGTCCTCCTTAATGCCACTTACTCATTTAGCCCGTCCCCCCACCCACAACCCCTCCAGCAACGCCTGTTTGTTCTCTGTATTCAAGAGTCTCTTGGGTTTTATCCCCCTCCTTGTTTTATACTGTTTTTGCTTCCCCTCCCTTATATTCATCTGTTTTGTACCTTAAATTCCACATTATGCGTGAAGTCATGTATTTGTCTTTCAGGCTAATTTTGCTTAGCATAATACTCTAGTTCCATCCACATTGTTTGCAAATGGCAAGATTTCATTCTCTTTGATTGCCTAATACTCCATTGTGTGTGTGTGTGTGTGTGTGTGTGTGTGTGTGTGTGTATCATATCTTTATCCATTCATCAGTTGATGGACATTTGGGCTCCATTCCATACTTGGCTATTGTTGATAATGCTGCAATAAACATTGGGGTACACATGCCCCTATGAATCAGCACTCCTGTATCCTTTAGATAAATTCCTCGTGGGCTGTAGGGTAATTCTATTTTTAATTTTTTGAGGAACCTCAATGTGGTTTTGACTTGTATTTCCCTGATGATGAGTGACGTTGAGCATCTTTTCATGTGTCTGTTGGCCATCTGGATGTCTTCTTTGGAAAAATACCTATTCATGTCTTCTGCCCATTTCTTCACTGGATTGTTGGTTTTTTATGTGTTGAGTTTGGTAAATTCTTTAGATTTTGAATACTAACTTTATCTGATATGTCATTGGCAACTATCTTCTTCCATCCTGTTGGTTGCCTATTGTTTTCCTGGTTGTTTCCTTTGCTGTGCAGAAGCCTTTTGTCTGGATGAGGTCCCGATAGTTCATTTTTTGCTTTTATTTTCCTTGCTTTCGGACAATGTGGAGTAAGAAGTTGCTGCAGCCAAGATGTTACCTGTGTTCTCTAGGGTTTTAATGGTTTCCTGTCTCACACTGAAGTCTTTCATCCATTTTGGGTTTATTTGTGTGTGTGGTGTAAGAGTGGTCCAGGTTCACTCCCCTTCATCTTGCTGTCCAGCTCTTCCAGCACCATTTGCTAAAGGACCATCTTTTTTCCATTGGATACTCTTTCCTGAAGTCAGGGATATTTAAAGGCAAAGGGGGAAAAAAAAGGGTCAGGGTAATAAGCTGCATAGGTGCTGAGTACACCAGTTAATCCTTTGGTTACTGGCTTAATGTCCGTGTAAGTACTTACCGTGTTTTCCTTGGATTCTGGGGAATGTTGGGAAGTTTGGGGTTCTGTGTAACACATTATCATGTTTCCTATTTAAAGTACCAAGTGGGGGTGACTGGGTGGCGCAGTTAGGTGTCTGACTTCAGCTCAGGTTATGATCTAACGGTTTGTGAGCTTGAGCCCTGCATCGGGCTCTGTGCTAGCAGCTCAGAGCCTGGAGCCTGCTTTGGATTCTGTCTGTCTGTCTGTCTCTCTCTCTCTCCTTCCCCACTAGTGTTCTGTCTGTGTGTGTCTCTCAAAAATATTAAAATCCCAGGTGTTGGTGAGGATATGGAAGAACTGGAAATCTACACTGCCGATGGAAACATAAAATGATGCAGCCACTCTAGAGTTTTGTTTTTTTTTTTTTTTAAGAAATTGACAAACTTAAATACACACCTAGCATATGGCCCAGCTATTCTGCTCCCAGGTATGACCCAAAAGAAGTGTCCATAAATACTCAAACATGAATGTTTATTGTGCTTGATTTTACAATAGCCAAGTATCCACTAACAGATGAAGGGCTAGAAAATTTTAGTGTATTGTAAAACAGGACCCTATTCAGCAATAAAAAGGAACAGACTATCAATGAGCACAAAATGAGCCTCAAATTAATTATGGCAGCTGAAATTAGCCAGAACAACAACAAAAGAAATATGCACACTGAGAGCCTTGACATATATTTCTAGAAAACGTAAAAAATTGTGTGCATAACTAATTCAGTCTTGACAGAAACATGGAGCATGGCAGGTAGTGGTGTTAGGCTGTGGGAACCTGGTGGCTGACTAATTGTCTACGCTGCTGACTGGGTATCATTTCCTGTCCCCGGCCAGGCTCTCCTGAACAATCTGGCACTCTAGTGCTTGGTCTGTCTTTACCAACAGGTTAGCCAGTAATTGTCTATTATTCTAGTAACCAAAACATATCCATCACAAATTTTTTGAAACCAACAGAACAGTGTTTCTAAAATGCTAATTTTTAAGAGCAGCAGCTAGTATCTTGATGGGCTTGCTTCCAGGAGCACACAGTTTCAACTAAAGTTCTGTCCCGGGACAGGAGAATCAAATGACAAAGTCCTCTAAGCCAAGATCAGAGATTTGGAATCTTCATCCTTGTCCTTGAAATCGCAAAATAACCTCAGGGTGTCCTGGTTTGATATTTACTCTGAGAGTTTATTTGACATTTATCTAAATTTCCTCCATTCAGGTTTAAGTACATCATGACATTTGAAGAAGAGCAGTAACAGGACAGCTTGTAAATATTTCCACAATCCCACAATCATGTAGAACTGAATGCCCATTTTACTGAAAGCACTCTGAGGGGTTCAGGTTGAGAACCCTGTTTATTTGGGGGGAATGTAGCACAAATAACTATAGTACAGAACAGGGGAGAGGCCACGTATAGAAAAGAAGGCCAGCAAACTTCTTTCCTTAAAAGACCACATGGTAAATATTTTACACTTTGCAAGCCAAGGCGTAAAGTCAAAAATATTATGTAGGTACTAATAGAACACAGAAAATACATCTTCATATATTTGAAATTTAAAATATATTGTGCAATTTATTTTTTAATACAGGTCTACTAGAAGGATGGAATCGAAGGGAATAACATTTTGCTTAATTGTGGTTGAAAATAAGTGTTCCTAATATCACATGGATTGGAAATGTTCTTGGCTCATGGGCTATCCAAAAACAAGCAGAGGGAAGGATTTGGCCTGTGGGTTATGGTTGGCAAAGCAGCCAACCTGGTATAGGAAGCATGGTTTCAGTGTTTAAAGTATTCCTGAGGTTCTGGCTGACATACGGAGAAAAAGATGTGTAAGGATTTGAAGACCTACTTTAACATGTATTTGCAAATAATATGACCATACATCTATAAAACCAACAGAATCCATAAAGTATTAGAACTGATTTAATGGTAACTAATTAAAAAGTGTCATCAAGTTTGCTAAAGAGAGCAACTTACAAAAATCAACACTTCTCTATATCAGCAAAAACTCATGGTAATAACTAATGGCTAAAAATCCCAGAAAACAAAAATGAACAGTGAAAGTATATAGGAATCAACCAAGTACACACAAGAAAATAAGAGGGGCACCTGGGTGGCTCAGTTGGTTAAGCATCTGACTTCGGCTCAGGTCATGATCAGGCTGTGAGTTCAAGCCCCACATAGGGCTCTCTGCTGTCAGCACAGAGCCTGCTCCGGATCCTCTCTTTTCCTCTCCCTGTCCCTCCCCTGCTCACTCTTTCTCAAAAATAAACATTAAAAAAAGTTACTAAGGAGAAAAATCTTAAACTCTAGGAAAGGACATAGAAGAAGGTCCGAATGAATTGACAGACTTGCAGCCCACTTGGTTTTGGCCCAGTGAGCCCTGTGTCGGTCTTCTGACCTCCAAATCTTGTGCTGTTTTGAAGCCACTAAATGTGTAGTGATTTGTCAGAGCAAAACGGAAAATCCATTTCTCCTGTGCAGCTGCATGCCAAAGAAAAGTTTTCTCACTGCATTTTGGTGCACAAGCAGAGTTTCCTTGCATATACTTTTAACTCTTGGAAGGAAACGTGGCACATATGATCTACTGAATAACCTTAGTTCACACTTGCCTGCATTTGAAATATTCTGTGACCTTTGCAATAGGTTTATTTCCTTTAATCAGTTTAATTTGGTTTCAGATCCAAGAATGTATTGATGGGCAGTGAGGTGATAGTAGGGTGATAAGAAACGAATAAAAACAGCTAAGAATTTAAATATCATGGTGGGAAATTCCCAGGGGGAATTGGCCTTCCTTCCAGTTCCTGACCCAAGTTCACCAAGAAGGAATAGCTAGCTCCCAGTGATGGCTGATTCCACCATAACTTTCACATAATGCCTGATTCTATTTGATATTCCAGAAAATTTTAAGACAGGTTTGAAAATTCAATGTCTTTCTCTGCCTTTTCAGTGAAACAATCTGGGTTGACATCAGCAAGATGGTGGAGTAGACGATGTGGACCCTCATCTCCTACCCCAACAGAAACCCCTATCTTAGCAACCCCTCACGGGTGAGAACACCTTACTTGAATTGGGAAATACAGGTAGGAGTTTCCAGTACCCAGGTGGAGCAAAATAATCCAAGAACAGAGGTAATGAAGAAGGTAAGATGAATAATTTCACGTTGCCTGTGTCACCCCTCTCCAGAGGTAGCACAGCGTTGGCGTCCCTGGGAGCTTGTTAGCAGAATCTCCACAAGGGTCGCTGCTTCTTCACTTCAAAGCAAAGCAGGTGTAAGTAGCGACTGCAAGGCGTAAATCTAGTCTCAGTGGGATGTAATGCTTTGCAGGCTGCGACCCAGCTGGCAAACCAGGGGTAAAGGGCCCAGCACACCCAAATCCGTTGTTGCAGATGGTCTCAAAGTAGCCACCTTTAAATTTAGAAAAGAGGGGGTGCCTGGGTGGCTCAGTCAGTTAAGCGTCTGGCTTCGGCTCAGGTCATGATCTCACGGTTTGTGGGTTCGGGCCCCGTGTCGGGCTCTGTGCTGACTGCTAGCTCAGAGCCTGGAGCCTGCTTCAGATTCTGTGTCTCCCTCCCTCTGACCCTCCCCAGCTCATGCTGTCTCTGTCTCTCAAAAATAAATTTAAAAAACATTAAAATAAAATAAATTTAGAAAAGGAGATGAGGTGGGCAGGGCATAAATGCCAATCTAGAAAATCTCAGAGTTTCCAGGCTTAAATTGATTCCCAAATAAGATTTTTGGGAGCTGGTTGTCTGTACAGGAGAAGTCAAGAGCCGAGTGCCTCAGAACCCTACTAAGTTTTTGAAGAATTTGCATTGCCAAAAGAAATTGAGGTCTGGCCTGTAGCAAAAAAACATGTGACTTTTTAATCCTCAGAATAATCCTCCAAACCTCTACAAGCAGAAAGTGGGTGTGGCTGGGGGGTTACAGTGGACGAGGAAGAACCTCCCAGAGCGGGGGCCACAGAGGACAGTGAGCACAAGACCATGTTTCCACCACAGTCTCTTTTCCTTCTTGCAACTCAGCTTAACCACACAGATGAGGACAATGTCCTAGGGTTGGAGAAACAAGACAGACAGACAGAATTGCCAGTGAACGTGGAATGCTCCTTTCAGATTGTTCACGGGAAAGTGAAACATTCTGTCTTCATGAAACCACACTGGATTACGGTAGGGTCCTTCCCCCACCCCCTTGTTATAGCAAGCAAGCTACATAAACTAATGAAGTGTCCAAAACGGAGATATTTATCCTTTCCCACTGAACTGGATCCTCTAGCCGACTGGAGAAAATGGCAGTTCTGTCCTTTCAGTTGCTCAGGCCAAACACCTTCAATGGATCCTGCCTCCTCGCCCTTTCAGGACACACAGCATTAAAGAAGACGCTGCGTTTGTGATTTAGCTCGGTGCTTCCCAGAACTCCAGCAGCACATGCATGGAGTGGGCCCGGGTTCTAGTCCTAAAAAGGTTAATACTCTTCAACCAAAGACCACCAGGAACATACTCCTAGTTGAACAAGTTGGGTTTATTACTGCAGCGAGGAAGAATGCTCCGCATGGGGAGCCATGAGTGTCTTGGTAAGAGAGTGTTAGGAAGAACCTACTGCAGGGTTTGGGGAAGATCTGGGGAAGGCTCTAGATTGGGTGCTTCCCAAGGGGCAAGTCTGATTGGTTCTTAGTAAGTCTTATCAATAAGGAGTAGAGATGAGCATAAGGATAAAGTAGAATTCACTCATTTTAGCAAAGAGAGGGGCATGTTTGTGGATCACACAATGACCTTGTTTTTATGCTCACAGAGTGACCTTGTCTGAGGTGAATGTTTTATGACATTGTTTATGATTAGGTCTAGCTGTGAGCATCAGGCCAGCTGGTGTTAACACTAAAGCCCAGCTCTGGGAGTCAGGCTGGTTCCAGAACAGCAGGGGCTGTTTTTTGTTTTTCTTAAATGGGTGGTGGTATCTCCTTTGCCGGCCACAGGCAGTCAGCTTCTCTCTGTGACCCCACTGGTCATTGTGACGCTTGCTCCCAACTCTGCATGACTGGGCTCTGTTCTCAGAACCCAGAGGACCGTGCTGCTCTGTCTGGCAGCACTGTTAGCATCATTCCTCGCCCTTCCCTTCCCAGAAAGACCGCTGTTTCTGATCTACAGACATCTTCATTCCTTGCTTTCCAGTATTAACATTTCTCGACTCACTTGCTAAAATGTCTCGAGTTGGAGGGTAGGTTTCAGTGTGAGCTCAGGCTGCCATCTTGACCTGGAAACAACAGAGGGTCTTTTGTGCCTCCCCCTTAGCTGACATGTGGCACTGCCCAGCCACCTCCCATCATCAGTCGTCATTGTGGCCCTCCTTGCATTGATTGTTATTGTTGGTAACGTCTTAAGCATTCTTAAGGGTATGTTAGGCCATGGCCCTCTAGGTATCGGCTTTTCTATCCCTTAAGTACTAACATTTAAAAATGAGGGGTCATAGATTTTCTTGCGTTCTGGCATCCAGGGAGATGGCTACTCCATGTTGGTAGACTTGGTGAATCACTGTGTTGTACACCTGAAACTAATAATAGCATTGTATGTCAACCATACTCCAATTTAAAAAAGGGGGGGGATCTTAGCATGCATTATGGGTTAACGTTCTACAAAGCCTTGCCAACCAGACCAAATGCTTAAGTCTGGAGCAGTAAGTCTGAACCTAACTTATTCTTCCAACCCGGAGGCAGAGTAAGATGTGCGGAGTGTCACATTCCTATAAAGCCTTCCCTAATTAATCTTATGTCCAGAATGACTGAGTCATTCTTCTTGTTTGACAGCTCCCATCCAGGTCTTGCTCTGCCCCACCACCCATGTGTAAATTTTACATGGTTGCATGAAGGATTCTAAGGGGAAGAGGATCCTTAATTTCCATTTTCCCAGAGCCTGTAAGCTCCCAAAAGATGGTAATAGCATTTTGCCTCCTTGATGGCGCCTGGCTGTACCAAGCATAGATTGCTGAAGGTAGGTATTGTCACACTTAATGGAACCTCACTCGTTATGTTCAGAGTAGATAACAGCGGTGACTGAAGGAGCTTTTCCAAGAGTATGGAAGGACACTGGCCATCTGGATGACACAGAGAAGCTGAACTATGGGGACACGTCCTGAAACCTGTTAAGTTGGTACCGGCCTCAGCAGCACTCCATTGAAAAAGAAAATTCTAGGATGGGGGAAATTGTGGGAAAGTTTGTCCTCTCAGGTCACCAAGAAATTGGCAAAGCAAAGGGCAAGCAGCACTCACAGGGATAGAGAATGACTGTGGGGGAGGGAGAAACTCGGGGAAGACGCTGAGAAGCTAGGGAAGGATTACGGCAGAGCCACGGCGGTCCCCCCATTGCTTGTTGTCGGCCCCACACTCCCACATACACAAAGACAAACCCCGGGACTGCAAGGCTAATCATTTATTGACCAGGCAGAGGAAGTTCTTATTCATGGTACAGTTATCCTGGGTATGGCAAAAGCAGTTGCAAAATTTGAAGAAAATCTTTAATTCCTGGTTGGTTGATGACTTTTCCTAGACAATTAAGGAAGATCATGAAGATGCAGAGAGAATGCTTTCATATGTGATAATGATGGAAATCGGGTCACTGCTCTGGTCACTAGATGGTGTGGGGACCACGGAAGGGGAGATCCCGGAGCCCAGGCGAGGAAGCGTTCACTCAGCACTAAATAAGCAGGTGAAAAAGAGAACACAAACTTATTAAGCATTTCTTGGATTGAACTGAAGCAAAAAGGACTTCTGTTAGACAAATGGTGAAGAAGTAGGTTCAAACTGTATTCTAACTTCTGTTGTTTGCCAGAATAGGGGAGGGAGGGCAATGAGTAAATGTCCCCGCCCCTTTTTTCTATTGCTGATCTCAATCTTCCCCAAACTGAATCAATCTATGAAAAAAAGAAAGGAAGCAATGAAGGACCCTAGGCTTGTTTCTCCCATCTTCAGCACTAAAAGTTCTGAAGAAGTTTAGATAAATTGAGAGATGATGGCAAAGCCATAGCTACCTTTTAGTAAATGCTTACTTTATGGAAGCTACATTATCTGAATGAAGTTCCACAATAAACCTAAGGACACTGATGAGAAAATCTAGTCTATTTTCCAGCTGAAAAGACAACTGGAAGTTCAGACAGCTCTATTCCCAGAAGAAAAGTTAAGGATGTACAGAGATCAAAGGAAGAAATGTTTGCTGCACACTGGGAGGTGAAATGGCCTTCTGGGCCTGAGAGACCACGCACACAGAAACGGATGGGAGTTTGCATAGTCATGTCCTATAACTCTTCCTCCTTTCACATTTTAAGTCTTAATGATTTTTAGCATGTCATCAATGACTGAGGTCGTCTGCCAGTATTATGTCCACATGGTGACTCTGGGGGGGTGGACATCATTGTTCCCTTTGTAATTGCTTAGGTCATTTGTCCAAAAGCTCAGGGTAGGAATGAGACCTGAACCCAGCTCCTCCAATTCCACATCTCAAGCTCTCCTCACCAAATTATTGGTGTCCTCTGTGGACACTCCTAATGCTTTTAGAAGGCACTGAGCCCTGGGCCCCTCCCCTTCCACCAGCGATCACTAACCTGGAGGCCTGGGCCCCTTCGCTCTCTCGGGCTTGGAGACAGCGGTCTGTAGAGACAGAACACATACAAACACCGACCCCAGTTTATTTCCCAAAGAGAAACTAGATGATTCTCCAGGTTAAGACCAAGGAGACTTCATTGGGGGTATTGCCTCCCCCCTTCAGTAACATGAGAATTTAGGAAGAGAAAACTAGAAAATAACTACACTTACCAACTTTGGTCAGGTCAATCATGTTTTCCTTAGCAATCCCATGTCCTTGACAATATTTCACAAAGTGTTCCTTTAGTTTTGGACTCACATCTGGTTCTCGGCCTGTGGGAAGAGCGACAACTTCTGTGTCTTACGTGTTTGTCACTGAGGCTTGTGAGGGGGTGGCTCCAGATGGATGGAAAATGGACGGCCCTAACTGGGTGCTCAGGAGGAAGTCTCGGGGATGGGTTATAACCTGTCTTGAGTTTTAGGGTACGCTTCTGGTGGCATGATGGATTTTATCTTTTTCCCAACACTGAGCCTGAGAGATTACCAAAGGTGAGCACCTGTCTTCAGAGGAGAGGCAGTCCAGGATCAAAACTGGGAGGACCCCTTTGTCTCCAGGCTTCCCTTCCTTCCTCTCCCTCCCCACCCCGAGATGAGTGTCAGCATGAAAATACCTACCATAGAGCTCTATCAGCCGGAATGCTTTGTTCTCGCTGAAATTCGTAAGATAAAATATGATATAAGTACCATAGTCCGTTTCAACTATCCTAAATACATTGTGTCCGTCATCTGTGGAGGAAACAGAACCCAGCTCAGATTTGTGCCACCATGTGCCAGCTCTCAAAACTTGGTTGCCCAGCGCTTATTAGATCCTGGGAAGCAAGGGGAACCCTTCACCTATTTTCAACCACAGAACAAAGTCAAGTGCATGTCCTGAAGGACAGATATTACACTCTATCATCCTGAGACTCACCTACCTCCCTTGACCATCTCTGCCAACTATGTTGCTCTATCCTTTATAAGCCTGACTGGCATTACATACCCCACGCTACACCCTGAGCAATGAGCACCGGACACCATCAGAAAGTAGGTGGAGGGAATGAGAAGCTGTCCCACTACTTATTTCTTTGCCAATTTTCTTTTCCTGCTGGAGGTACATATGAGCAAACTACTTTATCTGATGGTATTATGTGCCAGGCACTGGCTTTTTTACCCAAGATTCTTCCAGAGTCAGGATTTGGCTATTAGATGGCCCCTCATTATATAATGTACATAAGCTATTGATGAGGAATGGGTCAAGATCCTGAAGATAGTGGGGTTTATTAAATTCTTTGAGTTGGAAGTAGAATTTAGAAAGACCTTTTAATATACTTACACCCAACACTATACACACCATCCTCTTCTGTTTGGTCAGCAACCAGAGTCAGTTTAGTACACTTTTCAGTCTCTCTGTAAAACAGAACAAGCTGAGGTGCAACAGATATGGATGCACCAGCTCCCTCCCACTCTACCTATAATTTGGGTTTCTGAATCCACTTCACTGTTGAACGTTTTTGGGGTACAGTTTCCAAAGAACTATTACTTACATTATTTTACTTTGTGATACTTTAAGAATGAGTCAACCACTTCTACTCCTGTCACTCTGCCACTACGTCCCTCTACCACCACCACCGGTCTAGATGATCAGCTCAGTGCTCACCGTTCAGCCAGCCTCTCAGATAAGTGCTCTCCAAACATTACCTCATAATGTCCTTGTAAAACAAAACCATGAGAGAGAATTATCTTCTTTACCCAAGGGAAACTTGGGGTGGAAACAGATGGAAGTTTCTTGCTCATACATAAGACAGCGATTCGAGAGAGAGAGGCTGTCAAGTCCAAATCCTGTGCTTCAAATCCATGCTGGACTGTCACAGCACTTATGATTCTGATCCCTCTACCCCTTACTTCCTCTACTCGTATTTTGTTTCAGTCGTAATTCTTATCTTTGAATCTAGAAAAGGCCCAGGCTCTTCAGGTCCTGGATCAGTGTCAGATACTGGACTCCCTCCTCCTCTGAACACCAGCCCAGAGGTAGGCGTGCACCTGCACACGTGTGTACACACACTCACGCACACGCCGTTCCCGGCACCACGTGCAGACTGCCGTGCTTCCTCTCCCGAGTGAAAAAGACCAAACTTACGGTACATGAAATACAAAGAGCAGAGAAGAGTTGTCGAAGACTTTGATTCGTTCGATAAAAACCCTCATGCTACCACCGTCTTCTATCTTTTCCTTGGCATCGGAGGCCACGAAAATGGAATACCACTCCCCTGAAATCTGCAATAAATCAGTAAAATGATTAAGAAAAGAGGAGAGGGGACTCCACAGGAATACCTGTCTCCCTGAACTTGGCCTGTGGGCCAGGACTCATAATGGCGATGTGACGACAGAATCAGAACTCAGGTCACTCGGCACTACATCTAGGGCTCTGTCCACTGTCCCCAAAGTGGGAACAGAGGTCGCCAAGTGTTCCCTTTTAACACCGTACAATTGCTCTTAGTCGAAGGTCTGAAACCACCCCTCTTGCCTAACACGTCAAGGAACCCCCGCCCGCTGGTAGGGCCACTGACTTTAGAATCCTCCAGACCACCCCACGAGGTCAGAAGCTACTCTACTCCACTGCCTCTACCTTTGAAAGATCGATGTTGCTTCTCACAACGTCTCCCCCGTGGGCGCAGACGAGACTCAGCCCCACACACAGCAGCAGCAGCTTCATCTCGGCGGGAGCTCGCGCTGACTTCCCTCCAGGCACTGGGAGCGGGTCTCTCCCTGACGATGGCTCCGCTCCCCAGCGCCTCTGCTCTTATATCTGTGCCGGGGCCAGTGTTCTGTCCTCGGGACGCTACTTCCCCTCCTCCCACTCTGAAATGGTGTGATGCCAAAGACTATTCATGCCCTTTTGAAACTTGGCAATCTCCTCTCTTTTAGATCTACTTAGTGACCTTAAATTTCTCAAAACACATACTCAAGAAAAATAGTGGAAAAAAAAGTGTCTTTGGGAACCAGATTTAATTGTGGATCTGGCTTAGGGATCAGAGAGCCAATTATGTGAGGCAGGAATGGAATAAAACTTGGAAAGGAATGTGTAGGGAATCTATGTTCCACTGTTCACATGGTGTGCAGAACTGGGTGCATCACTTCAATTTTACCAATTTCAGAAACAAAGACACCGTCCTACCAAAGATGATTGTACCTTCCAGAATGCATTAAAACAGAGTTGACCAAAATAGGTTTGAATAAAATAATGAAGTATGGTTTCTATTATTCAGTATATTTTTCTTTTCCTTATTCTCTGAACTCAACTATGTTTTTTTTTTCCTTTCCCCACAATGAATGGGCAAGTGTTTAATCACTGTGTATATCTCACTAGACCATAGGCCCCCATAAGAAGTGGAGAAGTACAAGATATCATCCCGTGCTTCAAGTAAATACCAATGGAGTTGTGGAAAAGCTTCATATAATCAATAAAAACCTGATACTACAAGCATATGAAATAACCCAACTGAGGGGATTAAGTCCATACCACTGTAGGTCAGAAAAGGAGTGACACCAGGGAGGTGGTATCATGGAGAAAGGGCTTACCAGCACGGCTTTGGGGGCGCCTGTGTGGCTCAGCTGGTCAAGCATCTGACTCTTGATTTCGACTCAGGTCATGATCTCACAGTTCGTGAGTTCCGGCTTTGTGCTGACATCGTGGAGCCTGCCCGGGATGCTCTCTCTCCCTCTCCCTCAAAATAAACAAATGAACATTTAAAAAAGAGCATGTTTGATGAACAAGTTGGAAGACAAACATTCTATTTCAAGATTTTTTTTTAAAAAAGCTATCATAATAAAGACAGTGTTGTATTACCATGATCAACACACATATGAATGACTGATTTTTGACAAAGGATGTGATGTTTTCAACAAATGATGCTGGAAAAACTGGCTGTCCATGCAGCGGAATGAATTTCAATCCTCACACTGTATACAAAAGTTAACAAAACGGATCATAGACACAAACTGAAAATCTAAAGCTACAAAACTTTTTTTTAATGTTTATTTTTTGAAAGAGCACAAGCAGGGGAGGGGCAGAGAGAGAGGGAGACAAAATCTGAAGCAGGCTCCAGTCTCTGAGCCATCAGCGCAGAGCCTGACATGGGGCTCAAACCCACAAACCATGAGACTGTGACCTGAGCTGAAGTTGGACACTTAACTGAGCTACCCAGGCACCCCTACAAAACTTTTCAAAGAAAACAGAAGAAAACCTCTGTGGCCCTATGTTAGGCGAAGATTTCCTAGATACAATACCAAAAGCATGAGTCCTAAAACAATAATTTGATAAATTGGATATCAA
The DNA here is from genome assembly GCA_004023845.1 of Helogale parvula. NCBI lineage: Eukaryota > Metazoa > Chordata > Mammalia > Carnivora > Herpestidae > Helogale > Helogale parvula. Next base: position 49,498 of record PJEM01005786.1, read on the forward strand.
CAAAATTAAATAGGTCTGTTCTTTAAAAGTCACAAAAGAATGAAAGACAAGCCACAGACTGGGAGAAAATACATGCAAAAAATATATAGAGAGAGATATACATACACACATATTTACGTGTATATATACACACATATACATATATGTAAAAGCAGAGAAGCCAACAGTAATGATGAGGAATAGAAGGGGAAAAAAATAAAACATAATTTGATTCAATTAAAGACTGATCATGCAGAATGGAAAAAGAAGATGTGATGTATATACACAACGGAGTATTACTCGGCAATCACAAAGAATGAAATCTTGCCATTTGCAACTACGTGGATGGAACTGGAGGGTATCATGCTAAGCGAAATTAGAAAAGATACATCACAGGATTTCACGCATATGAGGACTTTAATACAAAGCAGATGAACATAAGGGAAGGGAAGCAAAGACAACAGAAGACCAGGGAGGGGGACAAAACATAAGAGGCTCTTAGATATGAAGAACAAACAAGAGGGTTACTGCAGGGGTGGGGGACGCGGGGATGGACCAAATGGGTGAGGGGCATTAAGGAATCTACTCCTGAAATCGTTGCACTATATGCTATGCTAACTAAATTTTTAAAAATAAATTAAAAAAAAACCTGATCATTTAATTCCAGGGACAGAGCCAGAGTTTTTCCCTTCAGATGAGTAAACTTCACCAAAGGAACACAAGCTTTAACAGCCGTTGGCCCTCTCCCAGTCCAGTGAGGAGAGGGAGGCAGGGTCTCTGGGAAGTAAAGGCTTTGTGGGGAAAGGGGTGAGAATGGACCGGTCTGCGAGCCGATGGCCCAGGAGGCGGACCCCTCCGCTCTGCTGGCACCGAGCAGCACTTGGATGGGCGGCTCTCCGCACGACAGCAGCGCAGGGACGAAGGGCACCCTGTGACCTCCGTGGCGGTGCTGGGAGCGGCCTTCGCACCTTCTCTGGGATCAGCTGAGTACGGTCCTCGTTCTTGTTCATGGCAGCCAGTCATCCCAGGCCTGAACCGCCTAGGCCCCAAATAGCCACCCATCTCTTAGGACCAGAGAGCTAAGATGAATCATATGGCCACATTTCAAACACGACGCCCAAATCCAAACTGCTGTATTACAGTCAGGCTCCGTCAGCAACTGTTACATGTGAGGCTTTTAGACTTCATCAAACTTAAGAACAATCTGGTAATCAAAGAAAGAAGGCCTTGTTCAAAGTCACTTTTAAAAGTTCAAGGATTGGATTGTGCCAGAATCCACTTACCAAGGCAAATAGTTCTAATGAGGATGCAGAGGTACAAGTATTGTCTGTCCAAGGGCCTGATACATAAAAATAATATTTTAATGTCAGAAATACAGTAAGAACTCTGTATTAGATTAGTGCTGTACAAATAGTCTTTTATATAAGCCTCCTAATACCTCTACATGGTGGGTTCTAGCCTGTTTTACAGAGGTATGAGCTGAGACTTAGAAAGGTTAAGTAAACCGACCGAGATCACACAGCCAGTCTGTGGGAGAATCCATATTTGAACCCAAGACTGACCCCAGAGCCCCTACCTATGCTTATAACTTCACTGCACAGGTCAAAGGTTAATCATAGGTTAATGTTTCTGATGCGAAGGACCAATGGACCAGGAAACAGTAATGCTTTAGACCCTCAGGTGTCTGCTTTGTGGTCACTACTGAAGAAACGGTGTGTATATTCCTCAAAAATACGGTTCTGTGGGTGTAGCTGCCAAGGGCCTGATCAAGTGAAGGACAAGTCATGACTCTTTAGTAAATATCTGAAAGACGAATGGGTAGATGGATGATCTGGAGATATTAGGAGACACTTCCATACCAAAAAAGCAAAAAATCCTTTCCATTTGTGGCTTCAAGTTAAGAAGCTAACTTGGTCACTAACCACATTAAGACTTCCTCACTCAACACCAAATATAGGGCATTTTATAAGTGACCCAAGGGAAGGGTGACAGTCTGCCAGGTAATTGAGAAATGGTTGGCCTACAAGCCCCCGAATGACTGGGGCTTATGGAACCCATATACGAATAGGTAACAGTCCGTTTGCAGCCCGGCAACTTGATTCCAGCTAACTGGCTGGCTGGGAATGGACGTGGTGACCTTGTCTTCAGTCACACTCTTGATTAATTGAACAAATCACTCACTGAGAAAGCCAGTGGAAACATTCGAGCCGTGTTATGTGCCACCAAGACATTGCCAGCGGCAAGAAGAATAGGACGAAGCACACGTTTATTTAATTCACGTGCCAGAGCGGAAGTATTCCTTGGTCCCTAGCACCCATTCTGCTGGGACCAGCTCAAATCCAGTTCTAAAATATCCACTCCCTTCACTGATGAAAGGTTATTTGGAGCTAAAAACAATCCATCGGTGTTTGCTGGGTCCTCAAAAAAGCAGATGCTGAGACAGACTTAGTGGTAGGAAAGGCTTATCAGGGAATAACATTTGTGAAAGGAAAACGAAGACACAGGATTATGGAAGGATTAGGAAAAGATGACACAGAGCTGACAAGGTCTCGGTCAGCCCAGTGGGAGGCTCTGAAGCGTATTAGAAGAATCCTGCATTAGGCAGAAATGGAGAGGACCTTGCCCCACAGTCGTGCTCTGTGCGTCACTGGCTGGGGCCACCCAAGAAGACAAGTACCTCAGCTCAAGAACTGAGGCAAATCTGAATGACTTAACAGCGGAGGCTAGCAGCTAACCCGCTCCTCACAGCATGAGCCCTTTCTCGAGGGGGAATCTGAATAATACATCTCTGTCTGGCACACCATCTTCATATCCAGAAATAAGGAGTCTCCTCAAAAGAGGTCCAGAGTTCTCTTCCCCCATAGAGTAGAAGCAGGGGTGAACACTGAACCCTTCACCTTTTTTTCTAATTTAAAGTTTCTACCACAGCATGAGGACTCCCTGTAGGTAAGAAAACCAAGAATCCAGTGATAGTTGCCTCCAGATCCACTCATTAAAACTCTGCAAGGAATTGTGTACATATGGCCCCAGGTTACCCAGAAGGCCATCTTTCCACTGAAAAGATAAGACTTTGGAGTCATAAAAAAACTGAGTTCAAAATCTCACTACAATTAACCCCTGTGAGCCTCACTTTCCTCAAATAACTGTTGCAAAGGTAACAGAAAAGGTTTTGAAAGTGCTAGAATGCAAAAGGTTCCTGATAAATAGGTCTCTGCACTCTCTTCCTCTCTTCTGAGGCCAGACACCATGCTTTGTATGTCTCGTGTTCTCCCCGCTCCCCATCCCAGCCAGCTGCTAGTAGGATGCCTGGGCTCTGTGTAGCAAGTTTTCAATAAATCTTCTCTATTTTATGTGTGTCTTATCTGTGACTTAGGCAAGTTCTTTACCTTCTCTGACCTCCATTTACCTGGGATAAAAATGAAAAGATTCAGTGGTTCATAACTATGGAGGACACTAGCCCTGGGAGGCCTTGGAAATGGGGGAGAGGGTGTGACGTTTTTGTTTTTTGCAGTAACTGGAGAGTGCTACTGACATTTGGTGACCAGGATCCGGGGATGCTAACCCTTCTGCCATACCTAGGCGGGTCCCCCGCAATGGAACTCTTTCATCCAACATATCAGTAGCGCCCCCATTAGGAAGCACTGAATGGTCTCTATAGGGCTCGCCAAATTTCACCATCTGACAGCAAACTGATGTTTCTCTGGTGTTTTTTCCCCAAAGGATGGATGATCACAGCCACACTACAGAGGCCTGTTTTTTGCTTAAAGAAAAAAAAATTTTTTTTCAAAACATTTCAGCAATTCCCAGATTATTCCATGCCAAAAATGCCGGAAGTGCAGCAAGAGTAGGGAGGTCAAGTGCAGGTTGGGCACCTCTGCATCTATCTGTCCATCACCTCATCGGACGATAATGGTAATGAAATTCAGAGAGTAACGGCCATTGCTTGACTTCGGCCTTCCAAATGTCATGCAAGCTCTTCTTTTGGCCAACTCTAACTGCAAGTCTACAGGGAAAGCGTTGCTGAGAAATCCAGTTCTCAGTTTAGCCAAGTTGATGGAACACCAGCCACCACGTGGTCACGACGACGACTACTCTTAGGAGAGGAGTCCTGAGCTGAGACCAGAAGGCTGAGAACGTGCCAACCACAGGAAGCATGTAGGCAGGAGCTTTCAGAGGGAGGGAGCAGTAAGTGCGAAGGCTTAGCTTATATGAAGATCAGAACACAGACCGGGGTGGCTGGATGCTCAGGAGAGAGGGGGAAAAGGGTATGAAACAAAATTAAGCTAGAAATAAGGAATGGCCAGATTACGGTGGGCTTTACAAGATGAGGAGTTTGAACTTTACCTCAAGTAAAGTCACTGGAGAGTTTTAAGCAGGGAAGTGACATGGTGGGGCTTTGTGTTTCCAGAAGTGACCCTGGCTGCTGTGAATGCGAATGCACCACAGTGGGACAAGAGAGGGAACACCCGTGAAAGCCTTGCACACGTGTGTATGTGTACAGGCGTGTGTATTTCTGTAATCCGGATTTCTACAGGAGGAATCTCTTGGTCCAGAGGTAAACACATTTTACTTTTAGATAAGAATCTAAATTGCTTACACATCACCCCACGAGGGGCCTTCGATGACCCTACCATCTAGGTTTGCTGACCTCCAATCTTTACTTTGTGACATCCTATTTACTTCTGTCTTAGCAGCAATGATGATATAGAAGATCTTGTGTCTATTTTGTCATCTGTTTTTCTCATGAAGACTGGACTTTGTCTTAATCCCCATTTTACTTAGTGCTTAGGACAGTGCCTGGCATAGTAAACAGACAGGAAGTAAAGATTTATTGAATAGATAATTTCCCTCCAAAAACCCTGCACAGATTTATCCTTTCCGCAACAATATATTAGAGTCTGGTTTGGGGCGCCTGGGTGGCTCAGTTGGTTAAGCGTCTGACTTCGGCTCGGGTCATGGTCTCATGGTTCGTGGGTTCGAGTCCCGTGTCAGGCTCTGTGCTGACCTCTGGCTCACAGCCTGGAGCCTGTCTTCAGATCCTGTGACTCCTTCTCTCTCTGACCCTCCCCTGCTCGCACTGTCTCTCTCTCTCTCTCAAATATAAATAAAAACCTTAAAAAAATAAAAAAATAAAATAATAAAGTTCTGGTTTCCAAATTCCTCAACCAAAAAAGGATGTTACTACCCTTTTTGGTAGGGGCAAGAAACAAACCTAAATAATATTTGATATTTTTGTTGTTTGTTTACATTTAAAATGAAAACTACAGTGTCCTACGTCTATACACTAACGAGAATGGCAAGAACAAAATCAAAACCAAACATCTGACGACAACAAACACCGGAAGAATTTCCATACATTGTTGGTAGAATGTAAACGATACAATGGGGGCGCCTGGATGGCTCAGTCAGTTAAGGTACAACTTTGGCTCAGGTCATGATCTCATGGTTCGTGGGTTTGAGCCCCATGTCAGGCTCTCTGCTGTCAGTGTGGATCCTCTGTCCAACCTCCCCTGCCCCTCCCCCATTCCTTCTCTAAAAAATAAACATTTAAAACAAATTTTTAAGTTAACAAAATAAAATGATACAATGGATTGATATGACAGTGAATGGAAGAATCCAAAACAAGGAACGTCACACTTAAATGAGAACACTGGAGAAAAGGGATCTAAGAGTTACAAAACGAAAACGTCATTTGACAAAACACAGCACAGCACCCTTACTTGATAAAAACCTCAACCAAGTAGGGACGGAAGGAATATACCTCAAGATCATAAAGTCATATACAAAAGACCCACCGCTAATATCATCCTCCACAGGGAAAAACTGAGAGCTTCCCCCTAATATCAGGAACACGACAGGATGCTCACTCTTGCCACTGTTGTTCAACATAGTACTGGAAGTCCTAGGCTCAGCAATCAGACAACAAAAAGAAATAAGAGGCATCCAAACAGGCAAAGAGGAAGTCAAACTTTCACTCTTCGCAGATGACATGATACTCTCTGTGGAAAACCCGAAAGACTCCACCAAAAAACTGCTAAAGCTGATCCAGGAATTCAGCAAAGTTGCAGGATATACAATCAATGGACAGAAATCAGTTGCATTTCTATACATCAATAATGAAGCAGCAGAAAGAGAAATCAAGGAATCAATCCCATGTATAATTACACCAAAAAACCATAAAATACCTAGGAATGTCACAAAGAGGCAAAAAAAATCTATACACTGAAAACTATAGAAACTTAATGAAAGAAATCGAAGAAGACACAAAAAATGGAAAAACATTTCATGCTCATGGATTGGAAGAACAAATATTATTAAAATGTTGATACTACCCAAAGGAATCTACATATTCAACGCAATCCCTATCAGAGTAACACTGGCATTTTTCACAGAGCTGAACAAACAATTCTAAAATTTGTATGGAACCAGAAAAGACACTGAAGAGGCAAAGTAATGTTGAAAAAGAAAACCAACGCTGGAGGCATCACAATTAGGACTTAGCTGTATGATAAAGCTGTAACTGTCAAGACAGTATGGTACTGGCACAAAAACAGACACACAGATCAATGGAACAGAATGAGAGAACCCAGAAATAACCCACAAACATATGGCCAACTAGTCTTTGACAAAGCAGGAAAGAATATCCAATGGAAAAAAAGTCTCTTCAGCAAATGGTGTTGGGAAACATGGATAGCAGCATGCAGAAGAATGAAACCAGACCACTTTCTTACACCATCCACAAAAATAAACTCAAAATGGATGAAAGACCCCCACAAAGGAAGCCATCAAAATCCTAGAGGAGAAAACAGCCAACAACCTCTTTGACCTTGGCCACAGCAACTTCTTATTCATCACATCTCCAAAGGCAAGGGAAATAAAAGCAAAAATGAACTATTGGGACCTCCTCACAATAAAAAGCTTCTGCACAGCAAAAGAAACAATCAGCAAAACTAAAAGGCAACTGATAGAATGGGAGAAGATATTTGCAAATGAATAAAGGGTTAGTATTCAAAATCTATAAAGAACTTTTCAAACTCAGCACCCAAAAAACAAATAATCCAGTGAAGAAACGGAAAAAAGACATGAATAGACATGAATAGACATTTTTCCAAGAAGACATCCACATTGAGCTACCACCTCACACCTGTCAGAGAGGCTCACATTAACAACTCAGGCAACAACAGGTGTTGATGAGGATACAGAGAAAGAGGAACATTTTTGCACTGCTGGTGGGAATGCAAACTGGAGCAGCCACTCTGGAGGTTCCTCAAAAAATTAAAAATAGAACTACCCTACAACCCAGCAACTGCGCTACTAGATATTTATCCAAAGGATACAAAAACGCTGTTTTGAAGGGGCACATGCATCCCAATGTCTATAGCAGCCCTATCAACAATAGGCAAATATGGAAACAGCCCAAATGTCCCTCAGCAGATGAATGGACAAAGAAAAGGTGGTATCTATATCTATATCTATGTAGGTGTGTATATATATATATATATATACACAGATATATATAATGAAATATTATTCGGTCATCAAAAAGAATGAAATCTTGCCATTTGCAACAACATGGATAGAACTAGGATGAAATAGTTCGTTTTATGCAACATTTTCCTACTGTCCTGGGAGAATGCAGTGCACATGTCTATGTGAATTACAAAACCCAACCTGCTTAATTCTGGTGATTCTACATCTGAGTTGAATGCTGTTTGTTGCATTTAAAGCTGACATTGCTTATATGTTAGTTCTACTGCCTATTTTACACATCACCAATATCTACTTTTATTTTTATTGCTTCTTTCTTTGTTTTATTTTAATGTTTTTATGGGCTCTTTTAGATGGGAATTTACTTAATTTCATTATTTTCTCCCTTTCTAATTGACATGCCCCACAGTCTGAATTCTGACTCCCTTCCTCATCCATTGCCTAACCATTAGAAATATCCCTGGCACTGGGTTCCATGTTAAAATGAGAGGCGAAATCTCCTTTACTCAGGAGGCTAATCAACTGTAGGAAAGGCCCGGCCCCAGGGGGCTGCAGTTGCGGCTTCTGGCCACTAGGCGGAGACAAAGCACCCGAGAGTAAGACCAATGTTGGCTTTCAGGGGGACCCAAAGCATCTAATTAGTTGTTCACCAGACTTCATGAACAAGGTCAGCCTCCCACCCTCACTCTTCTGTCCCTCTCCCCACAGGGCTCTAGCCAACCCCTGGAAGCGGGCCAAAGAGGCCAATCAAGAAAGCTCTGCGGGCACGGCGAAGAAAATGGGCATCCTGGAAAGAATGCAAAGGGGCGAAGTACCCAACCTAGGGGGGAAGAAAGGATTACCCTGACCGCCAAGCAGGACAGCAGGAGGCCACTGCAAAGGGCCTGGGCATGCACGCGGTTTTGGAGAGTGCTGTGTGCATGTGTGTTCACCTACGGGGTCCTCCATCTCTTTTCAGGAGTGTGAGGCACCTCTGAGGCCAAGCCCATGGTGGCAGGATTGCAGGAAGTTGGGACTGGTTTCAAGGCCCAACTAGTTGAGATGAAGTCAACCAGGGATTGGCACAGGCGCCCAAAGGGGCAAGGAATAGGCAGCCAGAGCCAGATTCAAAGAAGACATCGCAAGAAAATTAGACTGTCCAAGTCAGTTAAATGACAATAAAGATAGGTCATATCAAACTGTGTGGAATGCCGCTAATGCAGCGTTTAGAAGAAAATTTATAGGGGCACCTGGGTGGCTCAGTCCATTAAGCCTCAGACTCATGAATTCGGCTCTGACAGTGGGGAATCTGCTTGGGATTCTCTCTCTCCCCCACCCCTCTCTCTCTGCTCTTCCCCACTCACTCTCACTCTCTCAAAATAAATGCGGGGTACCCACTGCTCCCCTTGTTTGGCCCCCCTGTGCCCCTGAGTGTCAGGGGGCTGGCCCTGGCACATCCTCTCTGGAGGCAGGGATGGGTGTGTGCATGGCCTGCTGGAGGGTTAGAGAGGCGTCGTGCCTGGGTGTACTGGGAAAGTTCAGTCAAAGCCCCAGTCCACAGGGTGGTGGCTTCTACCAATATGGATCTTTTTGACCCAGGCTGCTTTCACTTTGAGAGAAGGACTAAGATTGAAGAAATATCCAAAGCAACTCCTGAGCCCTCCTAGCCTGGCCCTTCACCAATTTCTCTTACTGCTGTTAAAAACTGATTTTAAAAGACAATTTAGATGAGATGCACAAGCTTTAACACTTCATCGTGGCCAGTATCCTTCTGGAGAACTGCAAAATAGGACAAAATGCCTTTACAGAATAAAGAACAAGAGACAAAAATAGCTGATTGGCTGGGGCCACTAGACAACCTTGTTTGGGGTAAGAAGGCCCAGAATTGGGTTGACGTTTGGGGACTGGCTGACTGAACATACTGCATTTCTGGTCAAGGGGAGCATTTACAAGGACACAAACGTTATCTAAACGTTGGCTGGCTGAGGAGCACCCAGGAGCGGCTCCGTCTTGGGTCGAGGGTTATTTCAGCAGTGCTGAAGGGAGAGCTATCAGGGCACACACCTCTGATTCAGACACAACTGAAAAAAACAGAAGACCCTAGTGTTCCAGGAACTCTAGGAAATGAAAGAAAAGCAAGTATATATTTGAAGAGAAGAATCCAATATATTGGTTTATCTTCTGCTGGTGAGGAGGTCTCCCCCAAGTTGCGCCAATACAGTTCAAGGGACACAATTAACAAAGACGCCACGGCAAGTAGAAATATTTCAGAATTGGAAATTCAGCCTCTTTAAGGAAATGTGCAAATTCCTCCAAAAATACAACTTAGCAAACCTTTCACAGTCATAAACAGAAAACCTACATTTGAATGATCTAGTAAGGTGCTGGGTAACCACGGATGAGCTGGACAACCTTAGCGCCTTTACTTCTTTTACTATTTAATTTAGCAACCAATAACCTTTCATTCTCCTTCCTGTAAATCTCATCTTAAAGGTGTAACCTTTAAAAAGGGAGCTTCACTGCTATAATGGTTACATTTAATCCTACTTGTTCCTGTGTTTGAGGTTTATTCTTCTACAATTTCTCCCCCAAAAGCAATGTTGTTTGCTTTTTCCATTTTTTTGTAGCATTTGAAGAGAGTCATACCACAATTCTGTCAGTGGTAATAATGAAACTTTTTCAAAACTCTTCTTAAATTTGTATTTATCCAGTAGTGGTTGTGGAATGATCTGAAGAAAACTTCAGATCCTATCCAGCTCCTGTCTCATGGAAAACTACCACAAAATGGCATTCATCTATACCTTTCTAGAACTTAATTTTGTGTGTGTTAAGAGGTAATTGTTTTTCCAAGTAAATAGCATATCATTCCAATATCATATAACGCCCAGTCCATTCTTTGCTTACTGTTTTGGGAAGCTGTTATCATAAACTAAATTCTCATATACACATATTTTTCTGTTTTCTATTCTCCAGATCCAATAGTTTCATCTCTGATGTACCAACTATTTTGTCTCCTACAGGCTACTGTTTGAATTGTTTGGAAGACAAGCCCCATTTGTCATTCCTAATTTTTAACATTCTTTTAGTTACTCAAATCCCTCTGAATGACAGGGATGCTGAGACAATTAAATGTGGGAAATAGTCTTTTCAACAAAGGTGCTGGGACAACTGGATATCCACATGCAGAAGAATGATTTGAGACCCCTACCTCACACCATATACAAAACAGTTGAATCAAAATGATGATAGACCTAACAGTAAGCACTAAAACTATAAACTCTTAGAATATATAAATCTTCAACTTTGAGTTATACCAAAGGAACAAACAATAAAATAAAAAATAGATAAGCTGGACTACATCAAAATTAAGACCTTTCCTGCTTCAAAGAACATCATCAAAGAAAACCCACAAAATGGGAAAGATTTTTGCAAATTATAAGGGTTTTAGTATCCAGAATATATAAAGAACTCTTACAACTCAACAATAAAAAGACAAATATTCTGGGGTGCCTGAGTGGCTCAGTTGGTTAAGCGTACAACTTCGTTAGGTGATGATCTCACGGTTTGAGTCTGGACCTCAAATCATGCTCTGCACTCACAGCTCAGAGCCCGGCGCCTGCTTCAGATTCTGTGTCTCCCTCTATTTCTCTGCCCCTCCTCTGCTCATTCTCTCTCTCTCTCAACAGTAAATAAAAACATGAAAATTTTTTAAATAAAAAAAGACAAATAATTTAAAAAAGGGCAAAGGATCTGAACAGAAATTTCTCCAAAGAAAACACACATATATATTTATAAAAATATTTATGAAAACATACCTATTGTATGTATGTATAAATATTTTTGAAAATATGCATATATCTTTTACAGAGAAAATAAGTGTTGACGAGGATGTGGAAAAATAAGAACCCTCACATGTTGCTGGTGGGCTTATAAAACGGTGCAGCTACTTTAGAAAATAATCTGGCATTTCCTCAAACAGGCAAGCATAAGTTAACTTGTGACTCAACTATTTCTCTCAAGGTACATACCCAAGAGAACTGAAAACATGTCCACACAAAAACTTATACATGAATGTTTATAGCATTATTTACAATAACCGAGTAGAAACGACTGAAATGCCCATCAACTGATGAATGAACGGTGGTAGAATCACACACTGGAGTTTTATTTAGCCATAAAGAGAAATAGAGTACTGATACTTGTTACATGGATGAATCTTGAAAATATTATGCTAAGTGAAAGAAGCCGGCCACAAAAGGCTACATATTCTGTTATTTTGCCGTTATGAAAAGGCCACAGTAGAAAAACCCACAGAAAGAGAAAGAAGATGAATGGTCACCTGAGGCTGGAGGGAGAAGGGCAGTGGGGAATTACTGCTAATGGGCACGGGGTTTCTTTTTGAGGTGACGAAAATGTTCTGAAATTAGATAGTGGTGATGGTCTCACAACTCTGAATATACTAAAAACCAATGAACTGTATTTTAAAAGAGTGAACTGTATGGTGTGAAATTATATCACAATAAAACTGGTTTTAAAAATTCCACTGATTTGATTTAAATTTACAAAGATAAATTTGAAACAAATCAACAACTATTTTTCCAAATATGTTTCTTCTCTTATTACATTATTCTGTGTTCTTCAGGAAAGATTTATCCTATAAACAGCTCTTGGATTATTTCTTATTCCTGGTATTTTTCGATTTGTTGTCACTTTTTTCCATTACATTTTCTATTTCTTCTATTTACAACAGCTTTTTACTTATGCATGTTGATAGATTATATATCTCCACCTTACTAATTCTGCCAGTTGGATTTTCTGGTCACCAAACATATCACTGCAAATGATGTCAGTTCTTTTTCTCTTCCTTTCAAATATTACTAGCTTATTTTTTCTCCTATTATCTGGGACCTTCAAAGCAATGCTAATAGTAGTGACATCAAAAGTCATTTTTCAATCCTGCTTCTGTAAGAATGTTTCTAGTTATTTACAATGTTTATATAGTTTCTGATTTAAGTAAGTTTCCTTCTATCCCTACTTAAAAAAAAACACACACAACACCAAAGCCCTTAGAATTTTGCCAAATACTTTTACATCATCTATTAAGTATATTAACTTTATTAATGTACATTTCTACTTTTGGACTAGTCTGGAAGTCCTATGATAAATCTAAGTATTGCTTTTACTAAACTGCTAGATTTGCCTTGTTAATCACCAAATCAGAAAATGTAACTTCCCTTTTATTTATATTCCTCTTCTTCTAGATGTTGTTTTTCTTTTTTCCCCATCGTCCTACTTATTAGAGTTGGTCTACTGACTTAACAAACATATTTTTGTTTGCTACACTTAATGTGTATGTTTATATTAATGCATTCCTTTTATTTTCTTTGGGTTTGTATCATTCTGTTTCCTTTTTCAAAAAATTGAATACTTAATTTATATTTTAATTTTATTATTTTCTAATAATTGTATTTTTTGTTTGGATTTATTCTTTAACATAAAAATTACTCACAAAATTATTTTTTATTTTCTAAATAGTTCTGTGGTACTATTTTAACTTGTTCATCTACTTTTATCTCACTGTAGTTAAAAAAAAAAACAGGAAGGGCTTGAATATGTCCCTCAGGGAGAATTTGCTGAGATTTTCTTATAGCCATATACATATTATCCATTAACAATATTCCATGACTACTCAAAAATAATGCATACCTCTCTGTGGGGGAAAGCATTCTCTTTTAACACAAACTTGTTAATTTAAAAAAGTGAAATCCACTATTAAAAGTATTTCTTTAGCGCTGGATGTTATATGGAAACCAACTTGACAATAAACTATAAAAAAAGTATTTAACAATGAAAAATAAGAATTACTAAAAATATAAAGGATGATATATAAACAACTTTCATCATCCCACTACAACTTCTGTGTACCTGAAAAGCCTTTTATTATAACATGTTTATAATAAATTCTTTCTAAAAATAAATTTCTAAATATGTTTTTAAAAACAAACCAGTTTGGGATAATTCCATTATAAGTTTTTATCTCAATGAGAACATATTTTTTCAAGATTAATTGCAAGAACAGTGGGGGTTTTTTTTGTGGTACAAACATAATATTGAGTAAATGAGCATTTTGCCTAAAATTTTTCTTGCATAACAATTTACCACTGAGTGCTCAGGTGTAAGTGATGATGTATGGCTGCAAGCTTTCCCATAATCATTACTCTGATAGGATTTCATTTCTAAAATGAGTTCTCTGACGTCAAATTCAAGATGTACTAAGACAAAAAACGCCACTAGATTTATTACATTGGTAAGGTTTCTCCCCTGTGTGTGTTCACTTATGTTTAGTAAGTGCTGAGCTTAGGCTGAAAGATTTCCCACATTCATTACATTGGTAGGGTTTCTCTCCTGTAGGAGTTCTCTGATGGCGAATTAGTGATGTTCTATAGCAAAATACTTTTTGACATAGATTACATTGATAGGGTTTCTTCCCAGAATGAATTTTTAGATATTCAGTAAAGTGTGTGCTTCAGCTGAAGGTTTTTCCACATTCCTTACACACATAAGGTTTCTCCCTAGTATGAGTTCTCTGGAGTTCAGTAAGATGTGTGCTCCGACTGAAGGCCTTTCCATATTCATTACATTCATAGGGCTTCTCTCCTGTATGAATTCTCTGATGTTGAATGAAGGCTGGCGTATTACTGAAGGCTTTTCTACATTCATCACATTTATAGGGTTTTTCTCCTGTGTGAGTTCTCTGATGTTGGATTAGTGATGTGCTATGGCAAAAAACCTTGTGACGTTCCTTACATTGGTAGGCTTTTTCCCCAGAATGAATTCCCTGATGTTCAATTAGATGTGTGCTCTGGCTGAAGGTTTTCCCACATTCAATACATGCATGTGGTTTCTGTCGAGTATGAATTCTGTGATGTTGAGTAAGGGCTGAAATTTGGCTAAAAGCGTTCCCACATCCATGACAAGGGTAGGGTTTTTCTCCAGTATGAATTCTCTCATGATTTCTAAGAGATGACCTATGACTAAATGTTTTTTCACATTCATTATACTCATAAGGTTTCTCACCAGTAGGGATTCTTTGATGTTGAATAAGTTTAGGACTCTGACTAAAAGCTTTCCCACATTCATTACATTCATAAGGCTTCTCTCCAGTGTGTATTTCTTTGATGTTGAGTAAGATTAGTGGTCCGGCTGAAGGATTTACCACGCAGTTTACATTCATGCTTCTCTGTCATAAAGATTTTCTCAGGTTCCATTAGTACTGAAATAGGGCTTTACATTTCTTAAATTGTTTCCAGAATAAGTAAAGTATGAGATAAAATTGCATCTTTTCTTATATCTAATAAACTATTTTCCATTTAGGAGTTGCCTTTAAAAAAAAATCAACTAAAACAGAACTATGCGGTAAGCTCCCACCATTTATGTCATGAATATGTCATCATTATCTTTAGAAACTCTCAGCTGTTTAAAAACAGTTGAGCTCAGGTTAAATATTTCCTTAAAATTATTATAGTAAAGGTCTTCCTCTTATCTTTGTAATTCAGTTTTACTAGTGTTTCTCAAACTGGTTATTAAATTCCAATTGTTCTAAAACCAAGTTTTAGGAACCATCGTTTAGAAAAATGTCTAACACCATGCCATGACACTATGTATTTCAGAAGCTTTCTGCTTTGGAGTTGATGTTCTGACTTTGGATATAGTATCCAGGATTAAGGAGAAGACAATATCTCTTCCTTCTAGAATATAAAGGAAAAAATAAAACTCGCTCATCAGTTACAGAAAAAAATAATAAAAATAAAAATGAACCAGTGCTATGATGAAACAAAAGATTATACAGGATAGGTTCTGGTTAATATGCACGTTTATTTATTTATTTTTTAATGTTTTATTTATTTTTGAGAGAGAGACAGCATGAGCAGGGGAGGGTCAGAGAGAGAGGGAGACACAGAATCCGAAGCAGGCTCCAGGCTCTGAGCTGTCAGCACAGAGCCTGATGCGGGGCTCGAACGCATGAACTGTGAGATCATGACCTGAGCTGAAGTTGGATGCTTAACTGACTGAGCCACCAGGCACCCCAATATGCATGTTTAAAGAAGGGAAGAATTAATACAGATAGGTATGGCAAAATAAATGGATGTATTGAGACAAAATATATAGCATAATCAAAAATAAAGATGCAGAGAAGCATATGACATGACCAAAAGTTAATACACTAATTCAAATGAATGTCTTTGGAAAACAAAGGTTAAAAAAAGAAAAAAGAAAGTCAATGTGAAACGGGATTAAATAATAAAAACTCTGACAAGCACAGAAATTCAATGCCATATAACAGGAGACAGGAAAATTAAAGTTTTCTGTCATAGTACAACATGCCAAATATAAGATGTTTTAGATAAAGACACTTGTTAATTTCATCTAAAGTGGATAATGAGAAAACAAGGCTACTGAATTTAGCAAAACAGTACAATATGAATGATATGGGCCTGGACTGGGATGATACTAATAATAATTTAGGAGTAAATCTAAAACATTTTTAAAAAAGAAAAAGTTTTAAAAATGGACAATGATTATGGGGAATTTTTACAAAATGAAATTAATAAAGATACAATAGTTTCTAGCCAATAAATTTGGAATAATGGTACCAATAGTGGTACTAACAGAGGAACTAATAATACCTCAATAGTGGTACTAATGATAGAAATATTGAAGGAAAAGGGGAAGTTGGCGATTTCATTTTTCACCATATTGAATTTAAAGTGATCTCAAGTGATCTATAGTGATCTAAAGTGAAGTGGAGACAGGCTCTAAGCAGGACAAACTTCGGGGACAGAATGTAGGTGAAACATTTGGACTAAAAAAATAAAGTATCAGGGAGATAATGACACGGAAGGACTATTTGAGGATATCAGAATGCATGGATTCTTTGAGATTAAAAAATAAACAAGCAGATGGGGTGCCTGGGTGGCTCAGTCAGTTAAGCATCTGACTTTGGCTCAGGTCATGATCTCACAGTTTGTGGGTTCGAGCCCCGTCTCAAGACTCTGTGCTGACAGCTCAGAGCCTGGAGCCTGCTTCAGATTCTGTGTCTCCCTCTCTCTCTGCCCCTCCCCCATTTGCTCGCTGCCTTTCTTAAAATAAAAAAAATAAAGACATAATTCAAAAAAATTTTTTTAATAAACAAACAAGCAGAAAATAAATCTTAAAAGCACATGCATTTGGGGGTGCCTGGGTGGCTCAGTCACTTTAAGTGTCCAACTTCGGCTCAGGTCATGATCTCATGGTTCATGAGTTCAAGCCCCTCAACAGGCTCTGTGCTGACAGCTCAGAGCCTGGAGCCTGCTCTGGATTCTGTGTCTCCCTCTCTTTCTGACCCTCCCCTGCTGATGTTGTCTCTCTCTCTCTCTCTCTCAAAAATAAAAACATTAAAAAAATTTTAATTAAAAAGTTTTAATTTCTTAAAAATTTATTAAATTAAACATTTATTAAATAAATAAATTAATTAAAATTAATTAAATTTATTAAAAAGCACATGCATTTGTGTTAGGGAGAAAGTGAAGCTAACTAAAAAGCATTTGGAAAGGGACTAGAACAAAGAAGACTCCAACAATGTCACACAAGCAAAGAAAAAACAACTGCAGCAGGAAGTCTGAATACAGAAAGGACGAAGATCAGGTGCCCTTAAGGAAGAGTTCAGGGTTCAGGAGTGTCTTCCAAGTAATGTTAGTATAAAAACAGAAGACTCTAACTTCAAAGACTACAACAGAATAGGAATTCAGGCTGTAGCCACTAGTCCGGTAAGGAAAGGAGAGAATAAAGTTGAAAGGTGGATAAAAATTAAGTCATTGTTATGCAAGGTGTTCCTTTAAAGGAGAAACTTTTGACTGCCTGAAATCAGAACTGGAAGTGACTGAATCATGAAATAATCATTAAATCAAGGCCTTACAATCTTGAGGAGTGAAAAAGAATAGAATCTGGGTATATCAATGGAGAGACATCTCTTTCTCTGAGATCAGAGCTATGTGAGAAGATGAATAAAGATATGTGGAAATGAAGCTGATGTTCACATTAGGTGACTCCATTTTCTAACCAGTACAAGGGCTCTGAACAGTGGGCACTAACCAACATTTCCAAATCTACCTTCTGGTACCAATAATATTGTTACCATCACCACCACAATAGACAGATGGACCATCACTTACAAGGATTTCCAGCTATTTGGTTGTTACTTAGCTATCTGATTTTTCTCTTGGTTAAGTAATTTGTGACATTTCTCTGTATCTCCTGGTTATCTATGAATATGGTTCTTCCTACTTGAAACATCTGATTTTAAAAACTGATATCCTATTTTTGGTTTAGCATATAGGCTTGGGTGTTCTGACAGACCTCACAAGTTGTCCTAAGTTGTCTTGGAACTCTGAGATCTACAATGTTGATGCTGTGGTAATATAATAAAGCCACCCATTTACAATGTTTTAAGGAAAAGAGGTATCACCTGTTTAATAGTAAAAGAAATACTTTATCTTTGTGGACAAATAAAAAAATCTCTGGTCCCAAAACTCAAAGCCAAGTCTCAGATATGCATTTATAAAACATATTTTCACACTTCAGGGGAAGAGTCACTGTAATCTGTACTAGTTACAAAGCTTTACTTATTCGAGAAGACAAGCCTCCTGCAATTGTCATCGCATCCTTTACAGTGTCTGAGAAGGATCAGTTCATTCCTGCAAGGTGAAGTTCACTGGCACATCTTCCAATGCCACAGGTGCCTAAAACATCAAGTACCTACTCACTAAAGGATCACTTATGCAACCATTTACGAGAGAAAGAGTAAAGCTAAGAACTGAAAATAACAAAGTGGGGGGCTAGGAAGTTGTTCAGAGAGGACTCAGGGTTCTAAGTTAAAAGAAGTGATAAAGTACATTATTTGGTACCACCATATATCTAGAGAGTACAGAGAAGCAAAACAAGAAGAGACTATATGTATATATATATTTTTTTAACGTTTATTTTTGAGAGAGAGGCAGAGTGCAAGCTGGGAGGGGCAGAGAGAGGGAGACACAGAATCCGAAGCAGGTCCCAAGGCTCCGAGCTGTCAGCACTAAGTCCGATGTGGGACCTGAATTCACAAATGGTGAGATCATGACCTGAGCTGAAGTCAGACACCCAACTAAGCCACCCAGGCACCCCAAGAATGTTGCAATATTTGAAGGAATAAGGATGGAAAATTTTCCCAACTGATGACTCATAGATTCAAGAAGTCCCAAACCATAAGCAAGCTAAATACAAAGAAAAGCACATCCAAAAATATCATAATCTAACTTCTAAAAATCAGGGACAAAAAGAACAATATTAAAAGCAGTTTAAGACACAGGCATGGTAAGCTCAAAACAGCAACTCTGCTCACTTCTCAGCAGTTAAAGAGAATCAACTGAAAAAAATGCAGGTTTCTGGATGAAATGACTCAATATTTTAAAGATGCCAGTTCTCTCTTAGGAGTTGAAAGCACCACACCCCCTCCCAAATTTGCTGAAGTCCTAACCCCCAGGTACCTCAGAATGTGACACTGTTTGGAAAGAATCAATGCAGATAC
The DNA here is from genome assembly GCA_004023845.1 of Helogale parvula. Classification (NCBI taxonomy): domain Eukaryota; kingdom Metazoa; phylum Chordata; class Mammalia; order Carnivora; family Herpestidae; genus Helogale; species Helogale parvula. Next base: position 68,546 of record PJEM01005786.1, read on the forward strand.
ACATGAGATACTAGCATAGGGTAAGCCCCTAATCCAGCACGACTGGTGTCCTTGTAGAGAGATAGCCAGGTGAAGACAAAGACACTCAGGGAGAACACCAGGTGACAACGAAAGCAGAGATTAAAGTTATGCAGCTGTCGGCAAGAAATGCCAAAGCCTGCCAGCAAAGCACCGAAAGCCAGGAAGGATTCCCCTCCACATCTCAGAGGCAGCATGGCCCGGCCAACACGTGGACTTTGGACTCCCAGCCTCCAGAACTGTAGGACAATAAATTTCTGTTGTTTTAAGCCACCCAGTTTTGTGGCACTTTGCTACAGAAGCCCTATGGAACTAATATGCCTCCCAATTTTACTTATAGAACACATACTTTTGAAAAAGAAAACCAAAATGAGGCTGAAGAGGGATTTTTCCATACTACACATCAAAGCACACAGTGATGTTAAGAGAGTGAAGAGTGAGGGACACAGATCAAGGGAGACAACTGAATACTGAAGACGAACCATGGACTGAAAGGGGAGGGGGAGGGAGGGAGGGGGTGATGGTCATGGTGGGGGGCACTTGTGGGGAGAAGCACTGGGTGTTATATGGAAACCAATTTGACAATAAACTATTATAAAAAAAAACAGGGTAGTGCTGACACAAGAATAGACAGGAAAAATAAATTAAAATTAAAAGCCTGGAGACAAGCCCATTCTTTTATAGGGATTTATGCATGATAAATGTGTCATCTCAAATATTTAGGGAAAGATGGGGATTCAATAAATGGTCTTGGGACAATTGGCCTATCCATTTAGGGAAAAATAAACTTAACACTATTGCCTTATAAAAATAACTGGTGAATTAGAGTAAAACATTAAAAATAAAACTACAAAATAACCAGAAAACATATTAGAACAATATCTTTATAATCTTGCAGTGGGGAAGTTCTTTAAAAATGTAAAACCTGGAGGTTATAGAGGAAATGAATCAGATCTGACTACACAAGCCTACAATGAATCAATGAAACTAAAAGAGAAAAGTCATATTAGGAACAAATATTTGCAACCAAAACAAAAGACTCATTGGCTGTTTTATATAGAATTTCTACAAGTCATAGGAAAAAACATAATGCAATACAAATATGAGCAAAGAAAACGAACTGGAAATTTACAGAAGAAATACAAAAGGCCAACAAATGAAAAGATTTTCAACCTCATTAAAAAAATTTTTTTAATGTTTTTATTCATTATTGAAACAGAGAGAAACAGCATGAGTGGAGAAGAGGCAGAGAGAGAGGGAGACACAGAATCTGAAGCAGGCTCCAGTCTCTGAGCTCTCAGCACGGCTTGAACCCATGAACTATGAGATCATGACTTGAACTGAAGCCAGCCACTTAACAGACTGAGCCACCCAGGCACCCCTCAACCTCATTTTTAATCATGGAAATATAAATTAAAATGAGATCTCATTTTTCAAACATCAGATTGGCAAAAATGTTAAAAAAACAGGTTAATATCCAGTACTGCTTATGTATGTGGGGAAACAGGTGCTCTCATATACCATTAGCGGGTGTTTAAAATGCAATATCTGCTTCAGGAGGGGATCTTTTTTGAAAAAGGTACTTATTTATATGTATTAAAGTCTCATTACCACCATGCCAGATTCATAACAATAATTTCTCTTTGTCTAAATCATGTATTTTAATAATAATGTTATCTGCAAAAATTAATCCGTGGCATATTATATCTCCTCTGTTATTACATTTATTACACTTCAATGTTCTACTTCCAATGTCCTGTCTTCCTTCCTAGACTATAAGCTTCTGGAGGACAGTGACACTAACTTACTCTTCTGTCTTTAGCACCATACACAGAACCTGGCGTACATCACACATCCAAGAAACGTTTCTCTGAATGACTGCAGACTTCTCTAGATTCCCAATCTGGCACTCTTCATACGATAGCAGCCTGCCAGTTAAACCTGCTACCTTAAAGAAGTGTGATTTAAGACACTATTTTCCCTATATCTCAACAGTCAAAGTGTACAGACTGCATTACAATAGTACCAGAAAATTTAGAATTGAGCAGGATTAGGATCCTAAAATATCATCTAATCTGTCCTCCCTTCCCTTCCCTGTCCCCAGGCCTAGTGACAGCTAAATCATTACTCACTGCGTTTTTCAATTTACATTTATTGAACATAGTCTAACTGCAAAGGAAGTGGTTCCTGTGGTCCACTTTCATATTCCTAAGCAAGGGCTATAATCACGCACTGTTTTTTAAATCCCCATGTACTTGGCAGGATGCACCTTGCACTCTAGATGTTTTTATTTTTTAGTGTTTTTTAATGTTTTATTTATTTTTGAGACAAAGAGAGAGCATGAGAGGGGCAGGGGCAGAAAGACAGGGAGACACAGAATATGAAGCAGGCTCCAGACTCTGAGCTATCAGCACAGAGCCCAATGTGGGGCTCGAACCAACGAACGTGAGATCATGACCTGAGCTGAAGCTGGGGGCTTAACCGACTGAGCCACCCAGGTGCCCCAGCACTCCAGATGTTGCAAAGAGTACTTGTTGATTAATATTCGACAAACTGGTATTTATTCCTTTATCAGCTTAGTTTCTGGAAGCCTGCATTTCGAAATTCTAAACCACACCTCTGCTGTTGCTGCCGCATCTGTGAGGTTTCTGGATCTGTGTAGCCAGACAGATCCATGACAACCTCCCAAAAATGTAATCGCAGACCCTGTCGTTCTTACTTTCTAGTACACTCGTGACCTGACATGAGTCACTGAAACTCTGTGGTTACTATTCCTTCAACTCGGAACCATCGCCACAAGCGGCCAGGCAAAGATACCTGACTGTCCAAATCTTTGCCATGTCCCTCAGATCATCCAACTGTGAATTCTTTGTGTGTGGGTTTTTTTTTTCCAGGCTGACTCTTCTGTTATTAGAGCAGTAAAGACCAGAAGATAAACCCAAGGTCCAGATGCTAGAGACTTTAACTTTCTGAGCCTCAAAAAAGATGTCATAATGTCAGGCATTTGAGGTAGAAAGAGGCTCAGGAAACATGAAGACTAACTTCCTAGCTTGTCCAAGACATATTTCAAGCCAGCAATAATTAAGTAACTTGCCTAACGTCACACAGTCAGCCAGGTAGGGCTAGCACTATAGCCTTTCTCCCATTCTCAAGTTCAGTATTATGTCTCTCCATCTAAAAATAGTCCAAGCACTACTTTTATTTTATTTTATTTTTTTATGTTTATTTATTTTTGAGAGAGAGAGACAGCGTGAGCAGGAGAGGGTCAGAGAGAGAGAGAGGGAGATACAGAATCTGAAGCAGGCTCCAGGCTCTGAGCTAGCTGTCAGCACAGAGCCCGAAGCGGGGCTCGAACCCATGAACCATGAGATCATGACCTGAGCCGAAGTCAGACGGTTAACCGACTGAGCCACCCAGGCGCTCCCAAGCACTACTTAAAAAAAAAAAAAGACAACAATGACCAAAAGAATAATTTTGATTAGTCAAATTCATAGAGGAAAAAGTTTAGAAGTCCACAGAAAAATTTTTTTAAGTTTATATATTTTGAGAGAAAGAGAGAAAGAAAGAGAGGGAGGGAGACAACGAGCAAGGGAGAGGGAGAGAGAGAGAGAGAGAATCCCAAGCAAGTTCCACACTCCACACTGAGCTTAATGTGGGGGCTCAATCTCAAATCCGTGAGATCATGACCTGAGCCAAAATCAAGAATCAAACACTTAGCCAACTGAACCACCCATGTGCCCCTGTAGAAATTTTTTTTAAAGTTTTTTTTAATGTTTATTTATCTTAGAGAAACACAGACGGAATGTGAGCAGGGGAGGGGCAGAGAGAGAGGGAAACACAGAATCCAGAGCAGGTTCCAGGCTCTGAATTGTCACTGGTGTGGGGCTCGAACTCACTAACCGGGAGATCATGACCTGAGCCGAAGTCAGACACTTAACCAACTGAGCTACCCAGGCGCTCCTGTAGAAATTTCTTGAAAGAGTAATGGGCTATTCAAGTTTCCATGAATCTTTCTAAAGACATGACTACATTACAAATTGTGTTTAAATAATGATCATAACACTGTATTCATTTTTAATCAAATGCATAGGCAGCTGTAAACATTTTAAATGGACAGACAGCCTCCTGGTTGACACATGCAACTTGAATGGCTGTGAAGCAAATCTCCATTCATGAATGACACTGGAATCTGTACACAACTGAAGTGAGATCAATATGCATCTCAATGGTCTCAGCCCAAGCTGAAAATATAAGTAGCAAAGCTTTGGGAAAAGGCTTAGATGTCTTGTCTTTTCTATATTTGACATAAACCAAACTGAAAATGAGTCTCACTTGGAAGAAAAGGAAATTCTGTGCATTTAGTTCTGTTCCAACAGGGCTATGGCTGGACTCTTTGAACAGAAGTCCCTTGTAACTCAGGGATGAGAGATGCATGAAATAACAGTAGAGATTTCTTCCAGAGCAAATTAGTGTTGATGGATATTATCTCATTTATAATTTTTTAAAACCTGCTTTTGGATTTTTCTATTTTTTCTGGAAAAATCAATGCTGTTGATATATCCAAATAAAAATATATATGAATGGGAGAATTATCAGGAATTTTTGTCTACAATTATCCCAGACACTGGCCCAGGTACCCAAGAGGAAGGGGGAGCTAATGCACAAGTAGAGCAGTTGGCCAAACATTAGAGCACAGACCTTTCGTCTAGAGTAACAGGAGGACGAACGACCTGGGAATACTTCCAGGAAGCAGCTGGATGTGAGGGTGAGAGCCTGTGGAAGTTCTTTTCTGGTTGTTCTCTTGTCTTGGTGAAATAGGAAGCAAGGATCATCAGCTGAGGGTGAAGATGGGGAAGTAGCTGGAGGTCTGATGTGAGTGACGTGTCAGATGGTTGGCAGGAGTGGGGCCCTGGACCACTGCCTTAGCTTCCTAACTACATGTCCTATGTCTTGCTCCCATAGAGTCTATTCTCACCAGAGCATCCTAAATAGTTCCTTTAACATGAAAGTCAAATCATGTCACTTCTCAAAAATCCTCCTACAAAACTTGGTAAATTGCACGTAAATTATACCTCAATAGAGCTGTATAAACTACTACAACCACCTTCCTGTGGCTTCTCATCTCACTCAGAGTGAAAGCCAAACTCCTACACAGACCTGTGATCTGGAGCCCTCTTACCTCTCTCAACATCTGTCATCTACTGTCAACAACAACTGGCTCTTCTGTCCACAGTGGCCTCCACAAAGGCTCAACACCTTTGAGCCTCTGGGCCTTTGCATTTGCTATTCCCTCTGTCTATGAATCTCCCATCCCAACCTCCGTTATCTGTACAGCTCAGCCCCTCATTTTCCTCAAGTCTCAACTCAAGGTCACACTCCATGAAATAACTGTCCTGGGCCCTCCCTAAGCCCATCCCCCTAGCGTAGTTTCCTCTGCTAGTAACTATGACACACTGTATGTTTACTTTATTGTCTGTGTTCCCATCCTGGACCATCAGTTCCACGAACGCAGGGCCTGTGTTTTGTTCACAGCCGTGTCCCCTGCGCCTCAAACACTACCGGGTAAAAGCAGGCCCTCCATTAACATTTACTCAATAACCAAAAAAAGTTAAGATCTTTCCTCCCTCTGGGCACAGAGATGACATTTCAGTTAAAAAAAAGTAAAACCGAGTTGCATACCAGACTCACTTGTATGTTTTATGCGTATAACATTGCCAAAGAGAGTCAACAAAGTACCTGGAGTTAAGTGTGAGATGGAAGATTCCGTTTCCTCGGTCTTCTCACATGGCCTCTCATAAGTGAGTTTCAGAGAAAACTCATGATTTTCACAGGAAAGAGCAAAGAACTGGACGTCAGAAGGTTTACATACGGGGTGGGGGGAATGGAGGGTCCTATGAAGTTCCTACATCAGTTTTCCTCTAATTCCCAAACAAGGGCTGGTGCGGCGGTCCCTCTCCTTTGAGTGTCTGATCCCACCACAGCCAAAGGCCCCGGGCCACGCGCTCGGGCTTCGCAACCTGCCCTCCTACCCCGAACCCCCAAGTGACAACCCAAACCCTTACCCTTAAGGCTCTGCCTCCTCTAACCAAGAGACAGTCCTAGACCCGCTTAAATTCGTTGCAGAGTTCAAGAAACCGCTTCGCGCTGAACTCGGACGCGAACCGCAACCTCCAATTCTCGGTCTTTCTACCCCGCCACTGAGCCAGGAAAACACGCTCAACAGGCCTCTCGCGCCCCTCCCCATCCCCCAGGCTCGGGAAGAGTCCTGGGCGGAGTCCCCTCTCCCGCCACCACCCGGGTGCAGGCGTCACTGAAAAAACGGACTCACCAGCTCCACGAAGAAACGAAGAACACCGTCTGACTCGCCAGTGTCCTCGCCCCGCAAGCCAGGAAGTGCGCCTCTGCACGCGGCCGTGTGGAACTACATTTCCCGGCATGCTCTGCAAAGGCAGGGCGCCCTCCCGCGGTGTCTTCCACGCGAAGGATAGTTGACTTTCTATCTCGTGGCGAGTTGCGAGGGGGAATGGCTTTCTTTCGTTATTCAAATAAAAAGAAAAAAAGGAGGGGAAGATAAGCCTTTTCTTTCAGTGTAGACTAGTATGAACCCAAAGGGATGCAGATTTTTCGTTAACCTTTACACAAAAGGAACACATACTCATTATAGTAATAGATAACCTTTTATTCAACAAGTAAAAAGGACTGTAAAAGGGAAAAAGCACAAACTAGATGGAATTCGTTAACAAAGGGATAATCACTGTTAACACCGTGATATTGTAAGACCCTACCACCTCTGGTCAAACTGGACCCTAAAATACCACTCTCTCACTCCCATTCTGGTAAATAATTAAAGGTCGAGCAACTGGGCTCTGGAAAGCCCCTAAAAATGTAACTCGATAAGGAACATAGTGACCTACTTGTTTTTCGAGATTCTGTTAAGCAAGCCCACCCCTTTACTAAGACCTGGCCGAGGCAAAGTCCACAGGTGAAAGTCAGGCGACTTCACTCCCCACCCCCGCACCCCGCCCCAGTATCTTAAAGTGTCCTACTACGATTGGTCATGTTAAAAGAGGAAGAACTTTAAAATGATAGGTTCCCGCCAAAACTAACGTCCATGTAGGACAATGTAATTGGCTATAATGAAATGCTATAAATTGTAATTGGTTAACTAAATGACTTATTTTGCTTCACCAAAACCCTTGAAAACCCTGAACTCCTGCTCCATGGGGCTCTCTTCCGAGGACTTCCAGCTACTTGGGAGGGGCCTATTGGCCGAACTAAAATAAACCCATTAACCAACTCCATTTGTGTTCCTGGAGTCTACTCTCGGTGGCTCACATTGGGAAAAAAGGTCTACCAATATGTCTACAGTATTCTAAAAATAAGTCGCACAGACAGCCCCTTCTTCATGGGTTGGGAGGGCGGGTGGGTGTGAAAGAGGAAGAATGATTGATTCCAGCCAAGAATAAGGCAAAACTGCTTTTCATATAACATATTTTTAGCCCCCCTTTTTTTTCTGTTACCTATTTGGTTATGGTCATTGTAATGTCACCCAAAACCTTTCTTTGATGAATCCTTGTAAATTGTGCCTTCCTCCATATCTCTTCCTGAGTAGAGCCCTAAAAATACATTTAATTAAAAGGGAATGTGCATACCTTACTTTTTTCTATACAAAGAATATAGGTGGATTGTAGAGAATAGCAATAAGGAAAAATAATAAAATTAAAATCAGAGAAAAACCCACTCTAAGACACCCACTGTTATATATTTAAATGTTGCATATTCGGTACGTGTGTGTGCATATATGTTGTTGCGTGGTAGTTATGAAAAGACCACCAACCACAAATAGAAGGCATGTTTTTATTATGGCTGGGCCAAACCTGATCTCTCTGGTGTTAAGGAGCAGATTGGCCTCGAACAAAGGCGGCAGTGAGTTTATATGGACAGAACACGTCATTATTGAGTTAACCAATTACAATCTACAGCATTTCGTGGTAGCCAATTACATTGTAATACACAAATGCCATCTTTGGCGGGAACCCACCCCTTCAAGTTTCTTCGTCCTTTTAAAATGACCAATCATAGTTATACATCTAAGATATCGCGAGATGGGGACGAGGTCTCATCAGTTAACTCTGTCTTTGCCAGGTCTTAGTAAAAAGAGATGGGGGTGCACTAGCAAGCAGGCAGAAGTTACACCTTCTGATAACTAACAGGGAGCTACATAGGCTTTTATCTCAATGTTTTAGCCGTTACCGCGCAGTTGGTCAGAACAGTGAACTGGGAGATGCATTCAGAACGCAATTTACAGAAGCCAAAACAGTCAGTCAATGATTTTCCGTTTTACTCAGGTTTGTTATCCTATAACAATGTAAATACATATTTACTTGCAGTTAAATATGTACTGTATATACTCCTAAAATTTAAAATACAGCAATGTAAAAAACAAATAGAGCAATGTAGGATGCCTGGATAGCTCAGTGGGTTAAGCCACTCATTCATGGTTTCGGATCTGGTTTCCACTGTGGTCATTATCTCACTGTTAGTGAGTTAGAGACCCATACTGGGCCTCTGCGCTGACAATGAGGAGCCTGCTTGGGATTCTCTGTTTCCCTCTGTCTCTGCCTACCCCCCCCCACCCCTGTTTGCGTTCTCTCTCAAAATAAATAAATAAACTTTAAAACAAACAAACAGATGTAATAAAATGAAAGTGCTTTTATTTATTTAAAGTTCTGTTTATTTATTTTGGGGGGGGCACCAGAGGGGTAAAGGGGCAGAGGGAGAGAGAACCCCAAGCAGACTCCACACTCAGCACTGAGCCTGACATGGAGCTCGATCCCACAACCCTGAGATCATGACCTGAGCAGAAATCAAGAGTCAGATGCTTAACTGACAGAGCCAACCAGGTGCCTTGAAAGTGCTTTTAGGGGCGCCTGGGTGGCTCAGTTGGTTAAGCCTCCGGCTTCGGCTCAGGTCAGATCTCACGTTCGTGGGTTCGAGCCCCGCGTCAGGCTCTGTGCTACCAGCTAGCTCAGAGCCTGGAGCCTGCTTCCGGTTCTGTGTCTCCCTCTCTCTCTGCCCCTCCCCCTCTCGTGCTCTGTCTCTCTGTATCAAAAATTAATAAAAACATAAAAAAAAAGAAAGTGCTTTTAAAATTTAATTTCCTGTAAACATTCCTTCATGTCTTCAAACATTATCTGCATTAATGTTAGCACAGTGAAGTGAGCTACAAAGCAATACATAAAAGTGATAACATACCATGAGCAAGTAGGGTTTACCTCAGGAATATAAGATTGGATTAACATTAAAAATGTCATGAAATTTTAAAAGTCAAGAAACAAAGTTAACTGTATTTTTACATTTTTAATGAGTTACAAAAACACACAAAAGAGTAAAACAGAGTTGGAAGTGCAAGAGCCAAAATAATTTGGAAAATTAACATTATTTGGTGTTTCATTTATTCATATCATCATAAGAGGGGAGCTTGACTAATTGATTTTACACATTTCTTCTTTTCTAGTGAAACATTTAACACTAAGTTTTACTCTAAGCTCTAGTGTAGTGGTATTTCCAATACCTTGATATATTTTATTTTCATTTCAATATCATTTAAGGTTTTCTATTTTCTCTTGTGACTCATCTCTACTTAGGCTAAAAAATGGAAATTTGACTTTCTCCATCTTTCAGAAAAAAACCATGGAATGCCTCCCTCTCATCCTAACCACACCCACCCCGACCCTTGCATAATGCCATTTTGATCTGTTATATCCGAAGAACGTCTAAAATAGGGGAGATTCAACTGTGAAGTGTGCAACTATGACAACATCTTGAAGTGAAATGAACACAGTACCTAAGCATTTGGGTGACCATCAGCATATACAGCTTCAAGTCAATCTCAACAGCAAGCATGTAAACGTTGCAATTCTTTAACTTGCAAACCATTTTTAAATATTTTCAGCACTACTAGAGTAGTTTTATTTGTTTCTCTTTTTTTTACGAGAGAGACAGCTCAAGTGGCAGAGTGGAGCAGAGGGAGAGGGAAAGAGAGAATCTTAAGTGGGTTCTGCATGAGGCCTGACGTGGGGCCCGATCCTACAACTCTGGATCATGACCTGAGCCAAAATCAAGAATCAGACACTTAACCAACCGAGCCACCCAGGTGCTCCCATTTGTTTCAACTTTTAACTCTGCCTGGAAACTCTGAAATATCTATGAGTTTATGTACAGTATAATTTTTCAGAGTCCCTGAGTACGAATCGTGGTGTCCTGTTGTAATCCCTTAAATTCCAGTTGTTTAAAAAGACTAATTCATAGTGTCCAGAAAATGCCTATTATAACACTACTGAAGTAGAAAGAAGGCAGTATGAAGTATCCTTTTAAAGAGAAGACAAGTAAATAGGCTCAGATATCAAAATGCTAGAAGGAAAAATTCTTTAAAAACTGTAAGAATTTCCTACCTATTGTATGCTCATGGATGGTAACTATGTAAAGGAAACCATTAAACAGAAGACAAGACATTGAACACAGAGATATGGAATCTTCTAAGGATCTGAAACATGAAATGCCTATAGAAGGGGCACAAACTTTCTTCTTGCTCAAGTCATATACAGAATTAATGGGATGATAGTGAGGAGGAATAGGGCTAGAAAAACAATGAATTCCAATGAATGAATGAAGGCTCTCTGAAAATCTATTACATAGTTACATAGTTTCATATGAGGTCTAACAGGCAAGCTGGATCTGAAAGAAGTTCTAAGAGAGAGGAGTTCCATAAATTATTGGCATAACTACATATTAGGGGCATTATCACATAGTTTCTGAGATAAAAAATATTGGAGGGCAAGATACATGTGAATATTTTAGTTTCTGATATGTTTGTTTAGAAAGTTGATCTCATCCATTTACATCCCAACTCAATATTTATCTTCAAAAGTGACTAATAAAAAATGGCTAATAAAAGAATAACATGACTGTTTAAAACCATTATTTCAAAGTTAAAATTTACAGTAAAAATCATGACTGTTATTGACAGCTTTCAATTTTAAAATATCATTTTTAATTTAAATCTAAGAAAAAATATTTGATAAAAATTTAGGATCGGGGAGCTTGGGTAGCTCAGTTGGTGAAGTATCTGACTCTTGATTTCAGCTCAGGTCATGATTTTAGTCATCAGATGGAGCCTCACATCAGGCTGTGTGCTGGGAGTGGAGTCTCTTCAGATTCTCTCTCCTTCCTCCTCTGTCCCTACCTCGCTTCCACATATGCGCATGCACTCTCTCTCTCCCCTTCTCTCTCTCAAACGAAACAAAACAAAAACTTGGGATCAAACTCAATATGGTATATCAGCTTCTTCATTTTAAGGAAAGGCTGAAAGTTTTTTGATATCAACCTCTCTTCTTTACTTGACAATATTTACATCTTAAATAAAGTTAGGTTATTGTTATTTAAGAGGAAAAGATGCCAGGTGCCTGGGTAGCTCAGTTGGTTGAGTGTCCAACTTTGGCTCAGGTCATGATCTCATGGTTGGTGAGTTCGAGCCCTACATCAGCCTCTCTGCTCTGAGTGTAGAGCCCACTTTGGATCCTCTGCCCCCTTCTCTCTCCGCCCCTCCCCCATGTGTGCTTTATCTCTCAAAGATAAGACATTTTTTTAATAAAATAAAAAATAAAAGGAAAGGATGCCTTAGATTAAAGAAAAATTTCTAAGAAAAGTTATTTGTGATAAAATGACAATTCAACAAAGCAAAGACTTAATTTTTAAACAAACTATAAAATAATAGTATAATTTTTTGTTCAGACTGGTCACAAGAAAATGTATATGGCAGCAAAATAGATATCCTTGAATCAATATTTCAAAATGTATGTCCAAGAGCTTCTACATATAAGAAACTAAAATTTAACAGCCCCTTTAAAAATGCATGTTTCTTGTGGTGCTTGGGTTGCTCAGGCAGTTATGAGTCTAACTCTTGACTTCAGGTCAGATCATGATCTCAAGGTTTGTGAGTTTGAGCCCTGAGTTGGGCTCTGTATTGTCAGTGCAGAGCCTGCTTGAGATTCTCTCTCTTTCTCTCCCCTGCTTGCTCTCTCTCTCTTTCTCTCAAAATAAATATATAAACTTTTTTTTTAAAAAGCATGTTTCTTGTTAATTTATTTAACATAATGTAGGGGAAGGATACAGAATACCATATTATGTCCAGTCAAGTTCATTTTAATTCTGTCAAACTGAAGTGACATGACACCTACACCTCCATGTCTCCAGTGGGACAGAAGAGGTTGATCTGAATCCCAACCCTCCACTTACCAGCCACATGTGTTTAGCCAGGTCAAGAAACTTCTCTGGGCTTGCCTCATCTATAAAATGGTGACAATCTCAGTTTTCTGCATTTGCTGAAAGGGTTAAATGAGAAAGGACATGTAAAATTGCTTAGCAGAAAGTGTGTGGTAGAAATATCCAATATAGGAAGCTTTTTAAAAATCCAATTCTGATAATCACAAGGATATAAAGATCCCAAGATATTCACGAGTACTCATATAAATACTATGAGTTGAAAAAGGAATTCCTTTGCGTAGAACTATTTTTGTCATGTGTTGAGTATGCCAACATTGTCTACATCCACATTGCTACTTGCTTTGTCTGTTGTTTGATGTATTTGTTACCTCTGAATGCTTTACATCAAGCAATATTTTTAAAAATATTAAAGTATAAAAGATCAAATCTTTGATGTCTTTATAAATACACTGGTTCATCTTCTCTTAATTCTATATACATCAAGAAAGAGTTGGGGGGAAGAGCTAGATGTAATTTAGTTACAATTTATCCTTTTACATTTTTTAAGATGTGGGGGAAAGGATGTCATTTAGTGTGTGAAGTAAGGCAGGTGTAAATATCCATAGCCACTTCCAAATGACAGATAATTTGGGTTATAAATGCCATTCCTACATCATTTGTAGGATAATCAAGTATAGTTGTCACTTTGTTGTCCTCATTAATTAATTTGAAGTTGGTCCTTGAACAATACAGGTCTGAACTATGCGGGTCCTTGGATTATTTTTTTATTAAATACAGTACAGTACTATAAATGTATTTTCTCTTCGTTATGACTATTTTTTAAAAGATTTAATTTTTAAGTAATTTCTAAATATAACATGGGCTCGAACTCACAATCTCAAGATCAAGAGTCGCATGCTCCACTGACTGAGCCCCATAGGCACCCCCTTGTGACGTTCTTAATAACATCTTTTTAGCTTACTTAATTGTAAGAATACAATATATAATACATATAACATAAAACATGTGTTAATCAATGGTTTATGTTACCAGTAAGGCTTCCAGTCAATAGTAGAAGACAATTTATTAGTTAAGTTTTTAGAGAGTTACGTTACACATGAATTTTCAACTGCACATGGGAATGGTGCCCCTAACCCATGTTGCTCAAAGGCCAACTCTACTCATTCATTAAAAAAAAATTGTATTACACCGTGAACAAGTCCATCACAGGTGGTTGTGATTTTTCTATCATACTTAAAAAAAAAAAAAAACTTTTACTATTAGGCCTGAAGCTAGATGTCCAATATAATTATTTTTGAAAACGTGATTTCTCAAAGTTGCTTCTTGGTATTTACTTTTGGTGCTTGATAGTTTGGGAGCTATTGTTGAAGGTTTCCCAAGTACAGTACATTCATAGAATTTTTAGGTTTAATGAATTCTATGATGTGTAATGAAACTTTGATTGCTTAATTAAAGTTTACTTATTCCATTAAATGGATTTGTGTTCTATATGAATTCTCTGATGAACAACGAGAGTAGATTTCTTGCTGAAAGCTTTTCTACAATTACTACATTCATAGGGTTTTTCTCCAGTATGTATTCTATGATGTACAGTGAGGTGTGACTCCTTACTAAAGGCTTTTCCACACTCAATACATTCATATGGCTTCATTCCAGTATGGATTCTTTGATGCACACTGAGTTGTGATTTCTGGATAAAAGCTTTTCTGCTTTCACTCAAAGGGTTTCTCCAGTATGAAATCTCTGCTGTTCAATGAACTGTGAGCTCCGGAAGAAGGCTTTCCCACAATCACTGCATTGATACCTTTTGTCCCCAGTGTGAGTTCTCTGATTGCAATCAGATCTGACTTTTGAATGAAGGCTTTTTACATTTATTACACTCAAAGGGTTTCTCCCCAGTGTGAATTCTATGATGTACACTTAGTTCTGACTTCCTGTTGAAAGCTTTCCGACACTCATTACATCCATGGGGTTTCTCCCCAGTATGAATTCTCTGGTGTACAATGAGCTGTGGCCGTCAGATGAAGGCTTTCCCACAGTCACTACATTCATATGGTTTCTCCCCAGTATGAGCTCTTTGATGAACACTAAATGTTGACTTCTTGATAAAAGCTTTCCCATATTTATTGCATTCATAAGGTTTTTCCCCTGTATGAATCCTCTGATGAATAATGAGTTTTGACTTCGGGATGAACGCTTTCCCACACTCACTACATTCATCGGGTTTCTCTCTTGTATGAGTTCTCTGATGTACAGTAAGTTGTGACTTCTGAACAAGGGCTTTTTCACATTCATTACATTTGTATGGTTTCTCTCCAGTATGAATTCTCTGATGTACTATGAGTCTGGACTTTCCACTGAAGGCTTTCCCACACTGAACACATTTATGTAATTTCTCACTGGTGAGAATTTTCAGTTGTGTAAAAAGGTGTGGCTTTTGCATGAAGGCTCTGTTGTGTTCATTAGATGTTCTGTTCAGATGAATTCCTTTGCCCAGTGCACTGTTACATTCACAATCTATCTCCTCAGTCAGTGGCTTATTGTTAATGAATGCAACGTGGTTCAAAAAACTGTCTTGGTTTTCCTGGTGAGTTATCTCATCTTCAAGTTTCCAGTCTTCAAAGGTTGAGTATACAGTCATGCTATGGAGTATCATTTCTTCAGAAATGTTCTTCTGTGGTGTAAATTTTTCATTCCAGTTTCAACGTTGGAAAAAAGCCCAAGTGTAAGTGATCTTACTTCACTCTTGCACTCTGAAGAATGCAAAACACAAAAATAAAAAAACTAATAACATTCTTTGTTTTAATAGAAATAGATGGAAATCTGATAATGACTACAGTCAGCTTTGAAATAAATATAAGCTTAAAATTCAAAGATAGAAGAATAAACAGGCATAAAAGAAAAAGAAGGGAGTGATGGAAAAAAAAGAGTTTGATGAATTCAGTGTCACCGTGCCACATGGCACCAGGCCCAGTACACCACAAGGCTCTGTAAAAGGCAGAGGCAGATCCAAAAAATCATTTCAGCAAAGACAAAGGAAGGATGCTAGCAAACGGGACTAAGGGTGAGTTGAAGTGACCAGCATAAAAATTAAGTCCACACTAAATATAAAAATACTTATAAATATTTTATAAGTAACCAAGCATAGTAGAGCACAATTGCAGGATAGGGATTTCCTGTATATGCATCTTAAGGAGGCAGATGACATAAAAAGGCATGGAATAGGACAGGCTCTACTTAAAGGGGGAGGTTCTGAGGTGGAAAACAGACAGTTTCAGAGGGAGAAAGAAGGCAAAAAAGAAGGGAAAAACGCCTGCTCGTCACTGGGTGGTCGTAATGAGGAAGGAAGAAAAAGGAAAATTTAGGGTCCTGGAAGACAAAGACAACCACAAAACCAGAAAAGCCAAAACTCTTCTCCAATCTCAAAAGAAAGGAAGGAGGGGAAAAGACCCTACTATATTAACCGAAAAGGACTCCATTAAATTTAGAAATCTTATCAAAACACTGTGATGTAATAAAAATGAACAGAAGAAAAGTACAGTCCATAGAGAACTACTACAGAAAATCAGGAAATAAATTTGTGCCAATCTCAATAGAGGAAATTTCCCCTGCAAAACACAAAAATAAAACCAAAAATAACTAGCCATGAACCTGAAAAAATATTGTCTGAATCCCAAACAGAATATACTCAAACAAGCATCTAAGGACCTGGAGAACCACCATGAAGCAGAACTTATTTTAAAAAACAAAGAAGCAAACAAACAAAAAAGATGAGAGATGAGAAAGAACTGGTTAATCTCAGGGGGGAAATGAAAGATTAAATTACAAGGTGTGGCCTGGGGGGTAAAGAGCATTTAATAAGCAGCACTGAAGAAAGACAGGAAACCAACCAAGATAATAAAAGTGACATAGAGAATCAAGTAAAAACGGTTACAGAAAATGTAGAAAAAGACCAGCAAAGGAGGAATATATTACTGGGGTATCTGAAAACTGAAAAAACACAAAACAAGAGGCTATAATGACAAGACATATGACACTGAAAGGAAGATGAATAAAAGAAGGTAATTAGAAACGATATGAATATCATTTGGTAAGTTACTTTGATAGAGGGTATATCTAAGCCTGGATGAATGTGTAACGGGAAGAGTATAAGCCCATTTTTGAAGAATAGGGTGCTGAAGATGCCAGCCAAAGGGAGGTTAACTAATTAAGCATGTCCTAAATGATATGGGCATAAATAAGATTCAAAGAGCTGATAAGGGAGTTACCTCTCTCTCTAAAAGTTAAGCAAAGAAAATGGTGGTGTTTGATATGTAGAAATGTTATTTAGGTATTTGACCATCCCACACCAATAGTCTTCAGCCATTCTGAGACATCTATGACCTTAAAAGAATGATTTCCTAAAAAATATTTCAAAGATAAATGTCTCACTAATCAATACTAATCTAACATCCCTGTCTCCCACATGCCATATTCACTTACCTGAATAGGCCCGACTTGAGATTTCTCTCCCCTCCATCCGTCGTTCTCCTGGTTTCAATAAGATTACATCTGACTTCAGATGCTGATACCCTGTATATGGGAAAGAATATAGGACTTGGGCATTAGTGGACATCCAACCATCCTAGAACTCAAGCCCACTACATAGGCACCAGCAGAGCTAAAACTAAAAAGACTAACATTACCAGGGGTGTCTGGATGGCTCAGTCAGTTAAACGTTCAACTCTGGATTTTGGCTCAGGTCATGATCTCACAGTTACCTGAGTTCAAACCTGGCATTGGGCTCTGCTGACTGTGTGATGTCTGCTTGGGATTCTCCCTCTCTCTGCGCCTACTCCACTCACGCTCTTTCTGTCTCTCTCAAAATAAATAAACTTAAAAAAAGAAAAAAAACCCCACTAACATTACCAAATGTTGATTGAGCTGCCATACACTGCTAGTAGGAAATAAATTGGTATAACCTCTATGGAAAAGTGTCTGGTAGGATCAACTAAAGCTAAAAACACTTGTGCCATGACCCAGAAATTCCACTCCTGTATATATACCCAATAGAAATGAAATTCTTATTTCCACTACAGCTTTATTCAATGGCCCAAATCTGAAACAACCAGATGACTACCACCACTAGAATGGGTGCGTTGATGAATTATTGTAAACTCACTGAATGGAGTATGATGAAACAATAAGGAGAAACAAGCTACTGTCCATTGCAACACATGGATGAATTTCACAGACACTATGTTAAATGAAAGATACCAGACAATAAAAACTTATATACTGTGTGGTTACACTTACATGCAGTTCAAGAACAGACAAAACTAATCTGTGGTGATAGAAGCCACAAGTTGTTACCACAAGTTGAGGGGATAAATGGCAAGGGGTCAATGGGAGCTTGCTAGGGTGCTTGCAATGTTTTCTACACCAATCTGGGAATGGTTAAATAACATAGGGGACAAATGCATCAATCTGTATATTTAAGATTCAGGCAATTTACTATATTTTCTATGTCAACTAATCTTATTAAAAGTAAGAACGTAGGCACAGCCCATTGCCTTTAACCTCCAAAGAATGAACAGGATGCAGCACCCATTTGCTTTTCATCCAAGTCCACTAGAATATTTGGTACTCAAAATTAATATTCTTTAGACCTTTATAGCTTGATACGAAGCTCATTAAATATTCAGAGACCCAACAGTTTTCCCTAAATAAGAAAAGAAAGGCAGGCAATTGAGTACTCTGGAGGGTTTAATGTATGTTCATAAGTTCTTTGACACTCTTCCCTTCAAGAGATTCTCTGAAGCATGGGCTGGACTTAGTAACTCATTTCTAATAAGCACAATAAGGTAGAGGTGATGGTATGTGATTTCAGAGACCTGGTCATTGAAGGGACTGTGACTTCCTCCTGGTTCTTCCTCAGATCACTCTTACTGAGGGAAATTTCCCATGTCATAAAAACAGGCCCACATGGTAAGGAATTGAGATCACTTGCCAATGGACAGCAAGGAACTCAAGGCCCCTGTCAATAGCCATGTGAGTGAGTTATCTCAGAAATAGATCCTACAGGGACGCCTGGGTGGCTCCATTGGTTGAGCATCCGACGTTAGCTCAGGTCATGATCTCACAGTTGGCAACTTCTAGCCCCACATCAGGCTTGCTTCTGTCAGTGCAAGCCTGATGTCCCCCTCTCTCTGTCACCCTCTCTGCCCCTGCCCCACTTCCACTCTCTCTCAAAAAAAACCCAAACATTTAAAAAAAATTTTTAATTAAAAATAAGTAAACTGCATGTTCTTTAAAAGAAGAAGAAGAAGAAAGGAGGAAGAAGAAGAAGGAAGAAGAAGGAGGAGGAGGAGGAAGAAAGAAAAGAAATAGATCCTACACTGTCAATCAAGCCTTCGGATGATTGCAGTCCCCGCTAACATCTGATTATAACCAAATTCCTGACCTATGGAAATTGTTAGTAAAAATTGTTTTTAAGCTACTAAAATTTGAAGTAATTGTTACATAGCAATAGGTAGCTAGTGCCCAGTACCCTCTGTTCTTACCCACTGAGACAAGGTTGCTGAAGTGCTCCAGCCTCATATCCCTGTACAGGTTTCTTTGCGCTGAGTCCAGCTGCTGCCACTCCTCCCAAGCGAAGTCCACAGTCACATCCTTGAATGACACA
>PJEM01005786.1:87612-123524 GCA_004023845.1 Helogale parvula
ATATGGCTTCTGTTCATCCTATGATTTACTTTATTTTCTGTCTCTTTGTCTACTGTAGGGAATGAACATAATCCTCTCCCAAAAGATTTGCTTAAGGATAAGCATCCCACCCTTGAATAATTAATGAAGGGCGTTAAGGAATGTATATCTCCTCGGATTCTTCTTTTTGCAATGACTTAAACCTGTTACTTTCTGATAAAAATGATGTAATCACCCAGGGTATATAAGACCCTGGCTACCTCAATAAAGGTGTCCTTTTTACCAACCACCATCCACGCTCTCTGTCTCGTCTGTCTTGTCTGTCCGTTTTCTTTCTTAGAAATATTTTCGCCGACACCAACCCCCTACTCGGGACCTTTCGACTGTGGTGCGTGGGCTGGTCCCCCGCAGAAAAACACTGGGTGATGTGTAAAGCATGTACGAGGAATCACGGATGTTTTAATCATGCTGAGTTCATCTTAACAAATAAAAAAAGATGTTAATACTTAGAGGCCAGTTTTACTACATGGGAGAAGCAAAACACCTATTAGGAAACCTTTGCTATCGAGAACCATTCATCCTCTTTCCATCAATAAGCACTTATGAGGCAACCACACAGCCAGCATTATTTGGTGCTCAGAATACTAGTATGAATAAAACACAGGAAGTTTACAGACTAGTAGATGGACGCAAACCAGTAGATCTATAAATGCTGCAGGGTGCTAAATAGGTTATAATAGAAATAGGAGAGAAAGAATGATTCTATTTTGGGAGGTTGAGTTGGGCTTTGTAGAACATGCACAGTATGCAAAATGAATAATAAGAAATGTAAAAATAATTCTTCAAAAGATAAAATAACGTTTTGGAAATGTAAGAAATGAACAGTGTAAACTCCAGTAAGATATAGAAGAGGAAGAAAGATCATTCTAGATAGAGAAAGAAGTATAAAAAAAGCCATGGCGACATGAAAAGGAACATGGCAAATTCAGGGAATTTGAAGTACTTCAGAATAATGCTCTCAGAAATCATTTATTTATATGCTGCTTTCACATTTTTTACATATCTGCATGTCACTTGAACTATGATTGACTTAAGAGTTTCAACTTTTTGACTTAAATTCATGATTAAAATTTTTTTAATGTTTTATTTATTTTTGATACAGAGAGAGACAGTGCATGAGAGGGTGAGGGGCAGAGAGAGAGGGGGACACAGAATTGCAAGCAGGCTCCAGGCTGTGAGCTGTCAGCACAGAGCCCAATGCGGGGCTCGAACCCACGAACATGAGATCATGACCTGAACCAAAGTTGGAGGCTTAACTGACTGAGCCATTTGCTGGGAGCCGCACTGGCCTTACTGGATAACACAGCCACAGTGAGGAAATGGCAGACATTTACACAGCTCCTGCCATGAGAGGCGAAACTAGTAGGTCCTTCTACTCCTACTGTTCATGCTGAAAATAAGCCTGTTGTCATTAATTAGGCCTTACAGTGTTCCAATCATACCGGTATTCCCCACACGGTTACCCCATAAGAAAAAAACATTTTCCTGTCCCTGCATAAGAGATTTTAGATCAAAACATTATTTGACAAAAGGACCTTCTAATGAGCCTTGCAGACCCAAAACATAGACTTAAAGGGGTTAAAAACACAAAAATTGCATTTGAGTCTGGCCCAGAGAAAGGGAGCCTAATTTGCAGATAAGAAATAATTACACAGTCAAAAACATAGTCCATTGAGTCTGGTCTGAAGAGAATTGGAGCCTAAACGGGAGATTAGAAGTGGGAGACAAGGACAGAACATAGTGCCTTCCCAAGGTCCACCTTCTACCTTGTGCTGACTTGTTATGATAAGGATGTAGGAAACCCAGGTCCAAGGCCAACACACATAGGGCCCCCATTGTGCTTCCATCAAAAAAAAAAAAGGCCTTCTCAAACAACTTGTTAACAAGCATTCTTTTTCTTGTGGTTTGTGAACCTAATGAAATGGCTGCTGGCGTATCTGTGTACGGCTTGACCTATGTTTTAATCTTAGCTTTACTGGCTTAAATGATATGTATACCATCCTGTTTTTTGCTGAAGACATCCCGTTATGTTCTTGGTTGTGGGATTTGGTCAACCTCACTGTACGTGTGTTACATGACTTGGTTGTAATTTGTTAATCAAAAACAAAGTCATAATCATTGGCAAAAAACCAACCCATACAAAATGATATAGGTTTGTCACTTTCTTAATCTTGGGGACTGACACAAAAATGAATGAGATAGTTCTCTGTATACTTTCAATGATTAAAGCATCTTATCATAAAAAATTAGTCATTATAAAAATTTTCTATTTTTCTAATGTCATCACTTCCAATGATGAAAACATCTTATCACTAAGAATTAGTCACTGTAAACAATTCCTATTTTATGATGTCATGTTATTGCTTGATCAATAAAAAGAGACACCAAAGCAGACAGAGCAGAGATGCCTGCCTAGTGATCAAGAAAGAAACATATGGCTCTCTCATCACTCTCTCGAGCTGACACTGTCCATCCTTTCGGGGAACCCTGGACCTGCTGGAGCTGGACTCTGGCAGCCACCCAGGTACCCCTTAAATTCATGATTTTAAAAGGAAAACACCCACTATAGAGAAAACCAGTATCAGTTCATAAAATGAAGATAACAAAAATCTGTAAAACAAGTATATACTGATGAAATGCCATGCATGAGACTTGCTTTAAAATACTCTAGAGAGTATTTTATACTCTGGGAGACTCAGTGGGCTAAGCACCCGACTTTGGGTCAGGTCTCGCAGTTCATGGGTTTGAGCCCCATGTTGAGCTCTGTGATGACAGCTCAGAGCCTGGAGCCTGCTTTGGAGTCTGTGTCTCCCCCTTTCTCCACTTATATAAAATATCTAGAATAAGCAAATTCACAGAGCCAGAAGTAGTTTTGAGGTTACCAATGGTTGTGGGGGTAAGGCAGAAATGGGAGTTGTTGTTTAATGGGTACAGAGTTTCTGTTTGGGGTGATGAAAAAGTTTTGGAAATAGTGGTGATGGATTCACAAATTGTGAACATAATTACTACTATTGAATCGCACACTTAAAAATGATTAAAATGGCAAATTTTATGTTACATAGATTTTACCATAAAAATTCTATTGGTCCAAATTAACTTTGAGAGATCCTATTATAATAGATCTTGTAGATCTATTGCCAAGTGGTAATAATGATGAGGCAATTAGACTTCAGTGGAATGACAGTTGCTCATATAAAAACCATGAGGCATGGAATTCAAGCTGAGAAAATGGAGAAGTAAGAAGTTGGGAGTGGGTTGTAAAGGACACTGAAAAAAGTAGAGGATCAATGGATCAGAGTTCTGGATGAAAGTTAAAATGACTAAAGTCAAGGTACTAAGGTAAATAAACTAGAGACAAATAATGGCCAGAGTGAAATGCTTGGTGTAAGACTTACCTTAGGAGGGTGATCAAGCAGCCACTTTACTGTGGGAGAATAGTAAATACTGTCGGAGAATAGCTCCAGGCACCACCAGGGACCGACGACCCCCACTCTCCGATCTGGAAGGTCTCACACCGTTTGAAATATGGCCTACCATGGATTTCCAGCATCCCCTCACCAAGGAGACAGCCAATACCATCCTGCAATGGTCCAAAGATGCCCTTACTTGGCTATCTGCCCGCTCAAGATCAAACCCGGAATTCCTGCACCCATAAAACACCTTGCCCACCCGTACCAGGCACAACTTCCCTGACTCCCCACTCCGGAGTCCTGGAACCTCGTCCGGGAACTTCAGACTCCAAAAAAGGCTTTCTTTGCTCCTTAACTTGGTCTCTCTTTCCTATCGCCTCTGCCTCCATCTATTAAATCTTACACTTGGTGGTACAATAATTGGTAAGTATGTATCTAGAATAGGGCTATGGTACTGGTTGAGATGAGATAGAGGAAAATGATGTCTGGAAATGAGGAGACACACTGGTACTGGAAGCAGAAAGAGTTAAAGGTCCCCAGAAAAAGAAAGAAGACAGAGCTTCTGTGAAAAGTCATTTTAGGCCCCCAGATATTTTCCGTTGATTTATGCCCTCTGGGTTCTACTTACCAGTACACATTTCTTGCAGAGTTGCCTAGGTGTTAGAATTAAATGCAAAAACCTTGGTAGAGAAGGATTTCAAGGGAACAAAGGGAATGCAAAAGTAAGTCTCTACCAAGCTAGGAATCAGCCTAACCTTAAAGCAATGGTAAACTCCCAAGCTGTTTCAAAAGCAAGCAAGGCCCTGAATTTCTTACCCGAGGCAGGAGCCCAAGACCCCATCCAGTTTATACTGGCTCTTAGAGCTTGCCCACAATCCTTACCCCTGTCTGATCTCTCCATTATAATGTTAAAGTCTCTGCCCTAAAAGAAACACAAACTTCCTCAATGTAACATAGGATGCATGCCTAGGCGTGTTTTCTAAGTACGCCTGTACAGCCTTCTGCCTGCCTTTACGTGCAATGACAAAGCTCCACTTTCTGAATATTCATCCTAAACCCTAAATAAAAAGAGCCCACTCACCCCTGCTCAGGGTGTCACAGCTTTGGAAGTTATTCCCTATGATCTCCTTATTTACTGCAAATAAAAGTTTCCTTTGTGCGATAACTCTACCTGGTGTAGTTTCTATCTCTGACTCACCAAGGAGTGAAGTCATGTTAGTTCGGTTACAGTACCAAAAGTACTGTGATAATGTGATTTATAATAAGAAATTTATATTTGGTCTTTGCATGTCCTAGCATAGAGCTCCTAAAACCCTTGGAGGGGCGCCTGGGTGGCTCAGTTGGTTAAGCGACTGACTTTGGCTCAGGTCATGGTCTCGTAGTTCGTGGGTTCAAGCCCTGTCCGGCTCTGTGCTGACAGCTTGGAGCCTGGAGCCTGCTTCCGATTCTACGTCTCCTTGTCTCTCTGCTTCTCCCCTGCTCACACTCTGTGTCTCTCTCTCTCAAAAATAAACATTTAAAAAAATTAAAACCCCTGGAATTTCCTGTGTTGAAAGCAATAAATTGTCTTTTGCTATGTTAATGAGGTGGTTTCCAGAAAGTGCCTAAAGAAAGGGTGGCTGGTCACCAGGGGAACCAACCAAAAATAAAGGATTGGAACTTTCAGTCCCACTCCTGATTTTTTGGAGGAGGTGGAGCTGGAGGTTCAATGGATCACCAATGGCCAACAATTTAATGAATCATGCCCATGTAATAAAGCCTCCATAAAGATCCAAGACGAGAGAGCTCAGAGAACTTCCAAGTTCATGAACCAGAATCCTTCCACATGCCATGTGCCAAGGGCCAAGTTTGAACTCTGTTCTCCCTTGTTCAGGACCCTGTCTTATGTACCTCTTCATCTGGCTGTTGATTTGTACCCTTTAATATTCTTTGTAATAAACTGGCAATCTAGTGGGCAAATTGGTTTCCGGAGTCCTCATGATGAGCCACTCTAGCAAATTAAAAGAATCAAAGGAGGGATGTGGAACCTCTGATTCATAGCTAGTCAGTCAGAAGCATAGGTAACAACCTAAGACTTGTGATTAGAATCTGAAGTGAAGGGCAGTCTTGTGGGAGTTCTTGACCTATAGAATCTCATACTATCTCTCCCCCTCCGTCCCACCGGTGGAATCTGTGTAATAATCCCCAGACACTCCTAACTACCAAAAACAAAGGAAAGGGATTTAAGGGCTTGTCATGGTAATGTGGGAAACTAAGGCAAATAAAAATTAAATTCCCTTACTGGCTACAGCCCATTGACAAGTCCTGGAGAGGGGCAGAGTGACCTCCCGCAGGAGCTCAGCTGCCTCAAAAATGACACTTTGCTGGGGGCAAAAGAGAACCTTAGCTTAACATTACCCCAACCTCGAGGATCCTGTAAGTCTACTTCCTTTATCTCAACTACCCCAAAGTATATGCTGGCAACCATACTCCAAGCTTGTGGCCCCCTGATACATATCTGAAGGGTCTCATGACTGTGGTATTATTAAATAGTAATAAATGGCATTTCCATAGCACCAGCTAGCCCCTCAAGGTCCTGGAAACCTTGTTTCCAAAATTTCATAGAGACATACTCTATCCCTGACCCCCTCCCAACCTGAGAGCATAGAACGAGTGACCCATCATGACACCAGTGCAGCTCTTTCTACTCACAAGCCCTGTTCCAGTGCTTTGATAAAATCACCTTGTTGCACCAAAGACATCTTCAAGAATTCTTTCTTGACCATTGGCTCCAGACCACCCCACCATCACCCTGAAACTTCATCAGATAGTGTCAAAATTGAGCTGAATTGTAGGACAGCCAGCTGGTGTCAGAGGATTGCATGGTGGTGTGGGGAAGAACCCCCACACATTAGAACTGAAATAATTCTCAGGGTTTACTCAGCTCTTTAAAGCCATATACAGTGGATGTCATGCTTCTGGAATGTCCTCCCAAACCACATGTCAGGAAAAGTTCTATTCATGCTTCAAAACCGGGCACCAATATCTTGCTCTAAGTTTTTTTTCCCAGAGCCCCCTGGAGTTTGTGGCTTTTCCTGGGCACAGCTGCATATGCCTTCCACGATCACAGTCCTCCTTGCGAAGCGTTGGGGTTTCCAGTGTTTGTCTTTTCTCCCCTTTGGTCTGACAGCTACACAGGGCAAGACTGTGTCAGCATCAGCTTAGTTTTCCCTTTTTTGTTAAATACATATTTATTACGTCTACTGAGTCCCACCATAATGTGAAACTCATTCACTCCTTCACTCACACACACTTATCATTGTCATGTTTGGTAATGCAAGGAAGGAGCTCAGAGTCTGATAGTGACAATGTAGTGTCACCAGTGACCTGATAGAGACATGACTGGTGCTGTAGGGCACAGTAAGAGGTAAATAACTCAGTCGGGCACTAGAGGGGTAGTGGTGGGGTGTGGGATGGACTTTGTCAGGAAAACAAGGTGAAGGGAAGTGTCAACAGAACAGAAGATACATACCACTTCTCACATACCTGAGAGCAGACTGATTCCACCTCTACATCTTTGTTCAGATGGTTCCCTCTGTTAGGAATAGCCACACACTCCTATTTTGGGGGGAAATTCCATGCCAAAAATCAGGGGAGTCTCTTATGCCTTGTGAGGTCCTAAATTAATAGTTTTTTTACAAGTTTAAATAAGTCAGGGGTCTGCAATGTACAACATGTAGGCAAATCTGGCCTGCTCTTTTTTAATAGTTTTGTTGAAACACTGTCATGCTCATTCATTTAGATATTGTCTAGGGTTGCTTTTGTGCTGTAATGACACTGTTGAGTAGTTGTGACAAGGACCATATGACCAAGTCTAAAATATTTACTATCTATCCCTTCACGGAAAAAAGTTTGCTGACCCGATCCAATTTAATGCTGAGGGAGAAACCATTATTATCCGATAATCAGAGAAGGAATTTCAGGCACAAAAGGTCACACAGTTTGTTCATGGTGCAGCCACAATGTAAACTCCCATAGTCTGACTGAGAGCTTATGATGCTAACCATTACGCTACATTACACTTCAATGAATGTGTTTTGAATATCAATTAATTTCTTTAGGTGAAGAGGCAAAGATAATTAATATGATTATCAATATAATTTATCATTCAAACCAGGACAGCTTTGACAGTGAAAAGAGGTGCTATTAATCACTATATCTGGACACGCGACACAAAACCTCTCCTGAACAATCTGTGATGTGTGATCACCCTAGAGACAGGAACAGAGATACACAAGATAGAGCAAAATAGATAGATAAATACGAAAGATGTTTTATTTCATAAGCCAAGTAAGTGTACCTTCTTTACAGTCATACATTAAGAATACTTTCTTGTGAACTTTTGTTACTCTCATTAGCTTATATGATACTTCATCTTGCTTAAACAGTAAAAATAATTCTTATTGTCCAAATGCTCCAAGTTATTCATGGTGAGTGTGTGTGTGTATGTGTGTGTGTGTGTGTGTGTGTGTGTGTGTGTGTGTGTGGAGGGGGGATGTTCTGTTCAGTATTCCACTCTACTCACAAGTGAGAGGAAACATGGGCCAGATGATCCATAGAAATGGCATTATGCACGTGAGAAAAAAACATGTAGAATCTTCTGTGCAGCAGATGTGTGCAGATGTGTGATAGCTACTTACTTTGATATGAATTTATAATCCAAATATTGCCTTCATTCAATCAAATACAATAAAAATACATCTAAAACTGGTGGTTCTTATAGATTATTCTAGAAAGGGGATGCAATCGTTCAGGGAAAGCACATAGAACAGAGAAAACAAGACACCAAGGATGGAGCCCTGGAAAATTCCAACTGATGAGGAATAAGAGAAAGAGGAATTGGTGATGGGAACAGAGGAGAGAGGGAGAGAAGATTAAGAAGAATAGTGCCAGAGGAACTAACCGCAAAATATTTCAAGGAAGAGGGAAGCATTAAATGTCAGATGCAACCAAAAATCTACTGAGATAAGGACAAAAAAAATATCCCTTGGATTTGATAAGAGCAAGATGATCTTTTTAGAAATTGTTTCACAGTAATGATGAAGACAGAGCCTTACCAAATTCTACTGAAATATAAATGTAGACTGAGGAAGTAGAAACACCAAGGTAATACCAATTCTCAAGAAGCTTGTATATTAAGGGAGAGGAAGCTGAGGAATCAGGTTACAAGCTGGTATTTTTAATATACAAAATAATTTAAGCAGGTCAAAGACGGAATTATTTCCTGAGACACATATGTCTTTAGACAACTACAAAGATGCGGAGCAAAAACCCAATAGAAAAAAAGGGCTGGTCCCTCAATAGTAATTAAAGATATGTAAACAATGAGCTTTCCCATACTGATAACATTTTTAAGTTGATAGTATCCAATATGAAAAAATCAAGTGTGGAATTATTCACACATATACATAGATGGGGGGCAGACAATCCAGCAATACTTTCAAATTGAAAATGTGCCAAAACAACTTTAAAAAAAGAAAAACAGGGACGCCTGTGTGGCTCAGTCACTTAAGCATCTGACTCTTGATTTTGGCTCGGGTCATGCTCTCATGGTTCATGAGTTCGAACCCCGCATTAGCCTCTGTGCTGACAGCACGGAGACTGCTTGGGATTCTCTCTCTCCCTCTCTCTGCCCCTCCCCTACTCTCTCGTTCTCAAAATAAATAAATAAACTTTAAAGAAAAAGAAAAGAAAAACAAAGTGGGAAGGCTTACTTTCTTTACCTGACTTCAAAACTCACTGTCAATTTACAGGAATCCATGTAATGCAATATTGGCACCAAAGTAAATCAATAGATGAATGGAACAAAGAGTCCCGAAATAGACTGCCACATACCTATTCAGCTGATGTCTGTTTATCCCCCCGAACTGGTGGGACCAGTGGTGGGCAGAGATGCCAAGTGGAGTTTGCGGCAAGCCCCAACAGGGGAACGACATAGGCTCCTGGGATTTTGGAGCAAGGCCGGGCCATCTGCAGTGGACAATTAGATGCTTTTGTAGAACATCTTCTTGCATATCATTGCATCCTGGTAAGAACAGAATGCATGACCGTGGGGCACTAAATGACTACTCCACCAGAACTACCCATGATGAGGCAGAACCTGTCAAACCCATCAGATCATGAATTAAGAGGTTTTAAGATGGAAGCAGTACATTGAGCGACAGCAGGTATGAGCAAGCTCGGTGGCATCCACCACTGTTGCATCAGCGTCCCCTGAAAGGACTTCAGGTTGATGCCTAAATAATCTTAGCTCTTTGTGTGCACGAACTAGCAGGCAGAAGCAGGGGTCACTGTTTCAGAAGAGGTAAATAACTCTGATACCAGTAAAAGGTGGGCTATCACACGATGTGGGCAGGGAAGAAGCATAGAAACGAGTGATCCACTTAGTACCTCTGGCCCACCTGGGACTTTACATGTACAGGCTCAGGTCTGAGAAGGGCCAGTGTCTTATGTTAGCAGAGGCTGCTGCGAATGGATAGTGGAGAAGTGAGGTCATGAGTTATCTGTTATGACCCTAGGACCACTGTAGCAGCAGGAGCTGTGGTTTATTCCACTAATCTCTCTCCCCCTGCAAAAAAAAGGACTCAGAAATTCTGGAGGAAGTACTTCACCAATATATAAAAATCAGTATATCCGAACAGAGCAAGGGATGTAGTATGATAGACATAGAGTTGCATACGCAGACTCTTCTTTAAGGAAGGACTTGCTGCTTGGTGGGAGGAATGCACCAAGAAGACATCTAGCTGTCAGCTACCTCGAGCCAGGACTCAGTTACAGAGAGCTGCCTCACCCAACATCATACCCTTGGCAGGGCAGCCTGCATCTGGTGAATGAACAAGGTGGGAGTCCAGAGGCCTAAAACAGTGAGTGGGAAAAACGCTTAAGGCATCAACGTAAGGTTCTTGCAGGGTTCGCTGCAGGCTTTGTTGGGCCTGCAATGTATGTAAACTTTGTCCTTTGTCCAATCCTGCTTTTCTTCCTTCCTTCCTTCCATAGGTATTGGTTTTTAATAAACATCTGATTCCCCCAACTTTATCTCAGTATCTGCCTCCAGAATTTTATTGTGGTCAGAGAACATACTCTGCATGATTTCAGTTGTTTTAAATGTATGGACACTGGTTTTGTGGCCCAGCATATTTTCTGTCTTGGTCTACATACCATGTCCACTTGAAGAAAGTGTGTATTCTACAGTTGTAGAGTTAATGTTCTTTTTCTTTCTTTTTTTTTTTTGAGGAAGAGAGAGGCAGAGTATGAGTGAGTGAGGGGCAGTGAGAGAGAGAGACACCAAATGTGAAGCAGGCTCCAGGCTCTGAGCTGTCAGCACAGAGCCTGATGTGGGGCTTGAACTCCTGAACCACAAGAGCAGGACCTGAGCTGAGGTTGGATGCTTAACTGACTGAACCACCCAGACAACCCTAGAGTTAATGTTCTATAAACACCAATTAGGTCAAGATTTTTTACAGTGTTCTTTAGGTAATATATGTGCAAACTAATTTCTCTTTTTTTAATTTTAATTTAAATTCCAGTTAGTTAACAGTGTCTTTACTAATTTTTCTGTCTAGCTGTTTTATCAGCTGCCTAGAGAAGGATGTGAAAATCAATTATGAATGTGGAATTGTTTATATCTCTCCTTAATTCTTTCAATGTTTGTTTCTTGTGCTTTAGAGCTCTGTTTTAGGTGCATAAATGTTTATGAATGTTATGTCTTTGTGATGAGCTAATCTTTTAATCTTTTTAAATTGGTCCTCTTTATTTCTGTTAATACTTTCATTGAGAAGTCTGTTCTATTAATATAGCCATTTATGCCTTTGTATGCTTACTACTTGTGTGATATATCATTATAATCCATTTAATTTTGGTTTATCTATGTCTTTTTATTTATTTATTTTAAATGTTTATTTTTGAAAGAGAGTGAGCACAAGCCAGGGAGCGGCAGAGAGGGAGACAGAATCTGAAGCAGGTTCCATCAGGTCAGAGCCTGATGGGGGGCTTGAACCCACAAAGTGCAAGATCATGACCTGAGGCAAAATTGGACGCTTAATCAACTGAGCCACCCAGGTGCCACTCTGTCTTTTTATAGATCTTGTACAGAGCATAAAATTGGATCTTGCTTTTTTATCCATTATGAAGATCTCTGCCTTCTAATTTGAGAGTTTAGTCAACTAACTTTTAAAGTAAGGGTTGCTAAGATTGGATTTAGGTCTACTATCTTATTATTTCTATTGTTTGTCTCCTTTGATTTTCTTCTTTTTAGCTCCCTTCCTATTTCCATTATGAAGTGTTTTGAGTTTATTTATTTTGATAGTGACAGAGCACAAGTTGAGGAGGGGCAGAAAGAGTAGAGAAAGACAAAGCCAAACAGGCTCTATACTGCCAGAGCAGAGCTCCACATGGTGCTCGAACTCACAAAGCTGTGAGATCATGATCTGAGCTAAAACCAAGAGGTGGATGCTTAACCGACTGAGCCACACTAGTGCCCCTCCCTTATGAATTTTAAAATAGTTTTTTAGAGGCTTATAAATTTATCAGTTATGTTTTTGGCTACACCTCTTTGCTTTGTTTTTCAGTAGTTTTAGGGATTGCTCAATCATCCTTGACTTTCATAGTCTACTTGAAGTTGATATTGTACCAAATCACGTAAAATTTAGAAACCTTTCTACATTATAGGTCTGTCTCCAATCTTTATGCTAAAATTGTTACATGTATGGCATCTAAATGCCTTGCAATCCACATAAGACAATGTTATAAGTTCTTTTTAACAATTCTAAGTATTTTAAAGAAATGAAGAGGTTAAAATAGTTTTTTATATTTACTTATATAATTACCATTGCTGATGTTCATTGCTTCCTGAGGAACTATATTTCCATTTGGTATCATTTTCCTTCAACCTGAAAAACTTCATGGTGTTCTAGAAATAAATTCTTTTATCTGAGATATCATTATTTCACTTTCACTTTTGAAAGATACTTCTGTTGGATACAGATTTCAAGGTGGAAGTGTTTTTGTTTTGTTTTTTCACACCACTTTAAGAATACTGATGTACTATCTTCTGGCTTCCACAGTTTCTGATGGTAAGTCACCAATCATTAGAATTGTTTTTATCACATATAATGTGTCATTTTTTCCCTCTGGCTTTCCAGATTTTATTTTTATCCTTAGGTTCTAGCGGCTTGTCCCGTATCTGCCGAATCATGGTTTTCTTCACATTTAACCTACTTGGAGTTCACTGAGATTCTCAAATCAGTACATTTATATCATTTACCAAACTTAGGGAAATCTCAGCCATTATATCTTCAAATATTTTGTGTATCCCATTCTTTCCTCGCTTTCTTTTGGGGACTTCAGCTACACATATTCAGGACATTTTGTCTTGACATATTGTCCTACAGGTTACTGAGATTCTGTTCACATCTTTTCAATCATCCCCCCCCCCCCACTTTGAATTATTTCTACTGACCTATTTCAAGTTCAGTGACTTTTTCCCCTGCCATTTACATTCTGCTGGTAAACTTATCCAGGGCATTAAAAAACATTTTTTTAAATATTTGTTTTTATTTTTGAAAGTGAGTGTACAGTGGAGTGGGGCACAGAGGGAGAGGGGGACAGAGAATCTAAAGCAAGCTTCACACTGACAGCAGAGAGCCCAAAATGGGGCTCGAACTCACAAACTGCAAGATCATGACCTGAGCCAAAGTCAGACGTTTAACAAGCTGAGCCACTCGGGCACTCCCTCAGTGAAGTTTAGGTTCAGACATTGTACTTTTAAGTTCTAGACTTTCTTTTGGGTTTTCTTCATAGTTTCTATTTCTTTGCTTAGTTCTTAAAAAAAATCTTTATTCACTATGAGCATATCTTTATTTTACTAAGCACTGTTAAAATAGTTTTATTAATATCTTCATATGCTCATCCCAACCTTTGGATTGGTTGTCATTTTTCTTGAAATGAGGTCACGGTTTCCTAATTGTTTAACTGTCAATTAAGGTTTTCTAGATTTCATGAATGATAAGTTGGGAAGAGTTTGGATTCTGTTATATTTCTCTGAAGAGTGCTAACATTTTTGTTCTAGCAAATAGCATGGTTGAACTTAAACTTCAAACTAATTCTGTGGGGCGGCAGCACAAATAAAAACTCAGATCTCATCTTTAGTTGAAACATTAAGAGATTATGCCAAATATGTATGGTTCAGAGGTCAGACAAGGATTTAGGCTGACTTTATTCACAGAATTTGGGTTGCTCTTTCTTTGAGTCTCTCTTTTCTGGGTTTCCCCTCTCACTTTCCAGTGGCTGTGGTTGCCCTGAAACTCAGTCCTATGGTTTTTTCATCTCCAAAAGGCTTCATGTTTTCTATCAAATTACCTACCCCCTTTTGCCACACCAACTTCAGCATATCCTCAGGATAAAAACTTTGATCTAACTACCATTCCCTTCTCCCAAATTTCAACTCTTTTCCATAATCTGCTTCTACTCACTCTCCAGTACCTTCAGGTCATTGGTTTTGTCTCTGTGTGTGTGTGTGTGTGTGTGTGTGTGTGTGTGGTACTGTCCAGAGTTTATAACTGTGGGAGGGTCAGGATCAGTAGGAATCTACTTGGCCATACCGGTAATGAAAACTCACTACAATAAAATAAAATCAATTCATGAAAATAGAAAAATTTAGAAAACATAAAACTTATTCTTAAACTGACAATCTTGAATCACAGTCTACATAATGATAGTGATATTATGTATTTTCTAACATGTATTTGTGTGTACAAACATTAAACTAAAGAAATATCTCAGAAACATTTTAATATACCTTTAAGTTTTATTTTAACAATGATTTATATCAGTTTCTCAAAGTGTGGTCCCTGGACCAGTAACATCAGCATCTCCTGGGAAGTTATTAAAAATGCAAATAGTCAGGTCCCCCAACCCCTAAGGCCCCAGACCTATTCAATCAGAAACTCTGTGGAGGGGGCCTATTTCTAATGTCTGTTTTTTAACAAGCCCTCCAGGCAATTTTGACACATGCTATCATTGATTTAGACTCACCTTTGTATGTCGATTTTCTTTCATTCTTCACCTCCAATAATTTTTTAGACGACATTTTTTCAGTCACTGATGCTAACTTTTAATTCCCTTTTTCTCCACAGGATGGCTTTAAAAAACATTCATTTCCATTGTCCAGGCATTCCTCACCATCCCACGTATGGTATTATTATGGGTTCTCCAAAAGGTATGGGAAATTTGACCTAGCCATCAATGCAACTGTTCTATCCTGCTAAAAAGTGCAGATTTCCCACAGCTCTGGAAAGTGATGATTCATCCTGTGCTTAGTGCCAGACTTCCACCTGGTTATAAATTACTGATAGAAAATGGCTTTCACATTGCATTTTCCTATTCTGGAAGTAACTTACTTAGTTACTTAGAAATGAGGGCATAGCATCCATGAGTTGAGTTTTTCAACATACATGTGCACACACACACATTTCATTCTCAACACTTGTATCTGTTAATTCTCTGAAATTAGGAGATCAAGCAGGCAGGAACTTGAATGGGAAATATTTGCAAATATGGCACTTAATCACATATTTGCTGAGGGGCCACCATTATGCTAGACTAGTATCCAGATAAAATATTTATTGAGCAGAACTGATTACTAGAAAAGTCTTGCTTAAAAAAAAAAGAAAAAAGAAAAGTCTTGCTTACTAACTCATATGTTTATTCTGAAGAACAAATGAGGTAATATAGTAAATGTGCTGTAAAAATGTAAAAGGTGACATACATGCCAAATACTATTACCTTATATTACAAAACCATTTTTGCTTAAATTTTAATACAATTCAGCTGTATTTTTTATCTATGACTCATGAGTAAAAAATAATAATAGGGACACCTGGCTCAGTTGGTTAAGTGTCCAAATTCAGCTGAGCTCAGGATCTTATGGCTCATGAATTCAAGCCCCGCATCAGGCTCTGTGCTTACAGTTCAGAGCTGGGGGCCTTCTTTGGATTTTGTGTCCCCTCTCTCTGCCCCTTACCCACTCCTGCTCTGTGTGTGTGTGTGTGTGTGTGTGTGTGTGTGTGTGTGTGTGTCTCTCTCTCTCTCTCAAAAGTAAACATTAAAAATAATATTTAATTAAAAAAATAATAACTAGGTATGCAGTGGAAAATAGGTCTCATGTGCAAACCTAAATTGATTCACAGTACCTTCTGGAATGCATGGGTTTTTTTTAATGTTTATTTATTTGGGGGAGACAGAGAGAGAGCACAAGAGAGAGCAAGCATGAGTAGCGTAGGGGCAGAGAGAGAAGGAGACACAGAATCCGAAGCAGGCTCCAGGCTCTGAGCCGTCAGCACAGAGCCCAATATGGGGCTCAAAACCATTAACAGCGAGATTATGACCTGAGCTGAAGTTGGACGCTTAACTAACTGAGCCACCCAGGCACCCCTAGAATGTATGCTTAAGGGTGATTCTGAGGCCACACCTAGATTCATTCAGAATGAGGGTGGTGACCCACTAGCAATGTTTGCTATTGGGCAAGAACAGGAAGTAGAAGCATTTGTTACCATATATTTGAAACCCCAGACTGAGGTGTTTGTATATAAGTGCTCTGAATGAGACAAAATGGAGTGACTGTTCAGAAAATCACTTTCATTCACCTATAGTCACAATTTATCTTCAGTCTTCTTAAAAAATGGCATGTAGAAGAAACACAGTATGGAATTATAGTTGTAATTCATTATTTTAATAAAAGGATATATGTTTGATAGGAAAAGTCTGTGAATTCAATATCACGTTTAATGCCATATCCTCAGATTCACCACCCTTCCTAACAGGCACAGAAACTTTTACTTTGTAAACAACACCATGGAGTGGGCTCAGTGAAAATTTTAATCAGTGTTGATGTATGCATATTAAAATGACTTAAACTATGAAAATAATACATTTACATTATTTAAAAATTCACATACAGTATACAATATCTCAGCCCCCATTCCTGTCCTCGTGTGCTCATGGCGACCACTATAAAGTTTCTTCTGTATTTTTTCAAACTAAGTCTATTCATGTACAAATATATGTACACATATATACATACATACATATATACACACACGGACAGAGACAGACAAATCCACACCCTTTCGTACAAAAGTGGGAACATCCTATACAGACAGTTCAGCAACCTGTTTTCTCCACTTAACGACATGTCTTGGACATCATTCCCCACCAGCACCTGTGTGTCCTCAGCTGCTTTCATTTCATTTTTTTCTCTTAATTTTCTGTTAATATTTTTTACATAAATAACTTTTAGAAAGCTTGTGGCTGACACAGAAGCTAACAAAGACATTAAGAAAGAGCGAGGTGATAATATCAAAGACGAGGCTCATGCCAGTGGCCACAAACATTTATACGTGGAAATTAGCAGATACGCAAATTCAATTCTCACATGCGGTGCTTAAGTACACAACACTCAGCGACTCAGGAATTGTTAGCATATGTAATCTGCCTCTCTACTGCTCTGATTTTTCAGCTTATTAACAATTTTAAAGGCTTTATATTTTGGTCTGAACATATAATTAATAATTGAGTCTTTTTAAAACAATATTTTCTATGAGAGGTTGGTATCAAGTTTAAACTCTCCATCTATTGTTTCTATTCTCTCATGTGTAAAGAGGTGTGACTTCTTATTAAAAGCTTTCTAACATCCTTAAAATTCAGACTACTTCTAAGGTTAAATAAAACCTTTAGCTAAAAGGTTTTCCCACATTAATTTCACTCATGAGATTTTTCCTCTGCATGAGTTTTCACATGTTTGGTAAGGGACGCATTTTGTTTGAAAGCTTTTCCACATTCATTGCATTCGTAGGGTTTCTCTCCAGTGTGGGATCTCTGATGTATAACAAGTTGTGACTTTACATTGAAAGCTTTTCCACATTCATTACATTCAAAAGGTTTCTCCCCAGTATGAGTTCTCTGATGTACGATGAGGTGTGACTTTTGGCTAAAGGCTTTCCCACATTCGTTACATTCATAGGGTTTCTCCCCAGTATGAACTCTCTGATGTTGAGTAAGGCCTTCGATTTGTTTGAAGGCCTTTCCACATTGATTACATTCAAAAGGACTTTCACCTGTATGAGTTCTCATGTGGTAAGTGAGAGATGAGCTGTGTCCAAATGCTTTTCCACATTCATTACACTTATAGGGTTTCTCCTTAGTATGAGTTCTTTGATGTATAATGAGGTGTGACTTCTTGCTGAAAGCTTTCCCACATTCGTTACATTCAAAGGGTTTCTCCCCTGTATGAATTCTCATATGTTTAGTAAGGGATGAGCTATACTTAAAAGCCTTTCCACATTCATTACATTCATATGGTATCTCACCTGTATGAGTTCTCACATGTTCAGTAAGAGATGAGTTATACCTAAAGGATTTTCCACATTCCTTACATTCATAGGGCTTCTCACCTGTGTGAGATCTTACATGTTGAATAAGGTTTGAGCTGTGTCTAAAGGTTTTCCCACACTCAGTACATTTAAAGGGCTTTTCCCCAGTATGAACCCTCAGATGGTCAGTGAGGGCATGTTTATGACTGTGGGCTTTGCCACACTGAGTACATTCATATGGCTTTTCTCCAGTGTGAGTTCTCTGATGTACAACAAGGTGTGACTTTTGGCTAAAGGCTATCCCACATTCATCACATTCATATGGTTTCTCCCCAGTATGAATTCTCTGATGGTCAGTGAGTCCTTGTTTGTGACTGAGAACCTTCCCACACTGATTACATTCATAGGGTTTGGGTTTAGCTGGAGTTTTATCACACTTAGTAGATGAGCTACGGCTGGATGGTTTCTCATGTTTCTTTCCAGTTTGAATTTTATCGCATTTAGTATGGGATGAGCTACGATGAGCTAATTTTTCATGTTTCTTGCCAGTTTGAGTTTTGTCACGCTTATTAGATAAGCTATGGTTGGATAATTTCTGTTTCTTCGCAGTTTGATTTTTGTTTTTCTTTGTATCAGGTAAGCTATGGCCGAGAGATTTCTTGTGCTCTTTAGCTACATTAGGTTTCTTTTTTGCACAGTTTCTTATATGACCAAGTAAGTCTAAATTCTGTTTCAAATTCTTTCCATGTGAATCAAATTTAAGCTTCTTTTTTGAAGGTACATGTTTTGTACTCACATTTATTTCCCCTAGTGAACTACACTCAGAGCCTTTCTTCTTAGTCAGACTTTTTTTCTTGACTGCAACTTCCTTTTGGAGTTTGTTTTGAGATTCCTGGTGATTTGCTAGCTGGTCATTATCTTGCTGGACTTCTTCTAAAATGGAATTCAATGAGACATTCTTATGAATCTTTATACTCTCATGTTTTGGAATACAACTTATAAAACAAATGCCCTATTGTGGGGCTGAATCTTTATTCAAGCCTCAAATCCCAAGGTCAATTAAGTGCAAATGTCCCTAAGCTCTTAGTCTTGAGGGGAAAGTACTATAGTAAAAATAAAAAAAAAATAATTGACAATATTAATTAGAAAAACTTTTGCCTGTTTATCAGTATGGCCTTGTAATCTGGGATAGATGATACTCTGAAGGAGCAGTGACTAGGTAAGAGATGAAGTTAAAAGAGCCAGTGGTTGCAGTGGTATTTTTTGAGGTTTCTCCCCAGCCCACGCTTTACAGCTTTGATAACTGCCAATCCATGCACAGTATTTGGCTCTCACAGCCTATACTACATTAATTCAGCTCTTCAAGAAGACACATCTGGCTCAAGCCAAGGTGTCCAATAAGAGTCATCCTCCTAAATATTTAGACTCTAGTTTGTCTCCACTGGGTTTTACAATGATATCAAACAAGTAACAGTAAAGTCATATCTTCTCTGTGTAAACAGAAAGTTCATCAATACGAAGAATGAAGCATATATCCACAGGGAAGCAGAGATGTAAGATCACATGTCCTCAAAGAGATCATTTATATAATCCCAATTCTTGATGGCAGTTCCTAGTTCTAGTCCCTGGTAGGGTCAGGCCGATGTATCCACCTTTAGGTTACAAGAGATAAACCTAAGTCCTTATAATACATTCCTCAGTTTACTTGGGCTAGCCTAAGTACATTTTTGTTACTGCACTCCAAGGAGCCAAAATAGAGAAAATAAGGTAAGTCTACCAGGAAATATTGAACAGCTTTTAGGTGACTAAGGGAATAAGCAGGAAAGGGTGATCCACTGCTACCACTTATGATCAATATGATAATGACATTACTATACTAACAACAACAACAACAACAACAACAACAACAAAACCAACCAACCACCAACAACGAAAAAACCCAAAAAACTCAAAAACCAACCAACCAAAAACCAACCAACCAAAAACCAACCCTATAGCTGCGGAGTTCCCTGATGCTTTTACTATGATAAAATTCAAAGACATGAGACTGGCCTAGAAAAGAGATTTCTCATAGAAGTGAGATTTACACCATTTAGATTTACAATGTACGCATGTATTTGTTTCCCAACAGCCTGCTATGGAGCATACCTTTGTTTCTGCCAGGTCACTCTACTAATTACTAATCATAAATTTTAAGCTTATTCCCAGGTTTAAGTGATTGCTCACATCCTTCCCCCCACACGTTAAACAATTACACATTTTCAGGTATCTTCCCACTGTGTGTTTCCCTTCTCTGAGACCACCACCCACACTGACACATGGAGGCAATTATGTTTGTCCCACAGGATCCAAACTCTGGTTGAAAACAATTGATTGAACAGTGGTAAACATAGGGCCCAAGCTAAACCAATAATATTCTCTTGCCTAAGAATTTAGAACTGAAATTCAAAGACTTCTTTTGGCTAGGTATAGATATGACATGTGTAAAAACCCAAACACTTAAGAGTTGGGACTACCATTTTGAGGTGTTTTGTCTTTTTCAGTTATGTGCGTGGAAAAACAGAAAAAGTTTTAGGGTGGGAATTAAACAGGCTCAAAGAGAGAAGCAGATATAAGAGTCTCTAAGAATGAAAGAGATAGAAATTGACTAGCTACCTTGGTCATAAAGGAACATTACATGGATAAAATGAAAACTGGGATCAAACAGAAAAGAGTTTTGGTATTTGGATATAAGCCAGGAAAAACCATAACTTTCATGGGGGACTTTTAAGAGATTAGTTCCCATGGGGTAAAAAATATCAATTTTTGTAGGTCTAGATATAGTGGTATAGATATAACAGGGAGAGGCAGAGTTGCCAGCTGCTTTTTCATTTAGGACACTTTAAGTGGTATAAGCATTTTGGGGAAAGAGTAGAATGAGAACATGACAAAGACAGCCTCTTCCAACACCCAAGGATGCTGGAAAGGGTAGAGGCAAGTCTTCTGGGAAGAAAGGGATAAAAACTCAAACCTTTCCCCTTGAGATGTAACATTATAAGAACCTCTTATAATGATGGAGATTGGCCAGCAGGAAAAGATATAAAGCACTATGAGAGAAATTTACCACGAGGGGAAAAAAGAATCTGTAGTGAAACGGTATACTAATAGGGCAATAATGGAGAGAGGTGAGTCTCACAGAGCATGTGATTAAGACTGTAGGCTCATGCTGAACCTCGGAGAGTAACCAAAACCTGAATTTTAAGCTAAAATGATGGTAACTTCAGAAACTGAAGTATATAGCTCATTAGACTCGGCAAATCACTGGAAGGAATAGAATAGTCTTTCCTTGAAGCAACTCAAAGTACTATATGAGAACCTGAACCGAGAACAAAGTCACTGTAGCAATGACAAAGGATTATTATTTAGTTGCAACACCAAGTATAAGTGAGAAAAGTAAACAGAGCCAAAATTGGAGCCACTAATGGATGGATCAAAAACTCCATGAAGTCCCTTCCTTTGTCATCTGAAGGACTAGTCCTGGTTTCAAAAAATTTAATGAGCCTTGGTAAATTCAGAGGACACCTAAAAATATATTACAGACATTCTGCTAATTTGGGAACTATAGTGATGTAAATAATACACGGATATTTTAATATTTGGTGGTAACATCTAAAATGAATTATTTTAAAAATGGATTCAACAAATCAGCCTAAGAATTAGAACAATTTAGGCATGAGATAATATAAAGCTAGTTTGGGTGATGTCCGTGAGAACTGAAGAGAACAAACAAACCAGGAACTGAAGAGAGGATAGAAAAAGAGAAGGCAGGGAGCAAAGATGCACCAGAACTCCAGGCTAGACAGGCCTCAAATCAAAGTAGACCCTGATCAAAATAGGGAAGGTGAAAGGAAGCTCTAATTTAGAAAGAAAGATAAAGCTTTCCATTTCTGACACTCTGAGAATGAGCTTTCCTATAAGCAGGTAAAACAGGAGTGCAACATGAAGAAACTGGAGATTTATCTGGACAAGATAAATGTTTCTTGAAAGTCATCTGTGTAGATTAGCTTGTATTTGAACAGTGATTCTTTTTTTTTTTTTTAACGTTTTGAATTTATTTTTGAGAGACAGAGACAGCACGAGCAGGGGAGGGTCAGAGAGAGAGGGAGACACAGAATCTGAAGACAAGCTCCAGGCTCTGAGCTAGCTGTCAGCACAGAGCCCGACACGGGGCTCAAACCCACGAACCATGAGATCATGACCTGAGCCAAAGCCGAAAGCCAGCCGCTTAACTGACTGAGCCACCCAGGCGCCCCAGAACAGTGATTCTTTAGAGGGAAATACAATAGGGGAAAAAAACAGAGATAGTAGAAGACAAAATCTTAGGGACACTTTAGCAAAGTAGAAAGAAAACAATCTGGTGAAGTAAACGTAAAAAAGCATTTAGAAGATAAGATCGGATTTAAGTGGTATATAATTTAAGCTAGGTCGGCAAGAATTTCATGCTGATCGAAACCACTAAAATATGCACTGGGCTCTGAGCATGGATCCACAGCACTGAAAAGAGTGTCAACAGCAACAAAAGAGAGGAAGGGAGAAGAGTAGAAATATCTGAAGAAGTGAAAAAACAACTCATCTGAAGGGGGACCTGTTATCAAGCTCATGAACTTATAGGAGGCGCTGGAGCCCTTTGTCATAGAGCTGAATGGACACCTGGCCCAGCACTCGGAGTACCTGAAGGAGGACATTCAGCAGGAGCTGGGGAGCTGTCGGCCTAGGTGCAATATCCTGCGTCAACACGGTGAATCGGACAGATCAGTGTCAAAAGGGAAGAGCCAGACTATGCACTCTGTCTCCTTGGGACCCAGAACAGCAGCTTTCAACAGATGTTCACTGACTCAACGGAACACTCTCCCCACATCCCACCCAAAACAAATGCTCAGGGTATGTTCTGGGATTTTGGGAAACAGCCCAGTGTTTTCCTGAAGAGTGCCATTTACATAAAAGTCAATGGAGCTATTAAAATAATAATAATAAATAAATAAAATAAAATATGCCCTGGAAGGTAAGTAGTGGTTACTTTAAACCAGAAATGTACACAGAGACATGAATTCCATGGGACTTCACTGTAGAGGTCAAGGAGTAAATAGAAATGATGATTCATTATAGACCACAGGTCTAGAGCACTTTGACAGTGAAGGAGGGAAATGGAAAGTAATTACAGGCAGGGGAGCATTATGCCAAGAGATCTGGAAAGAGGATGGATCTAAGAAAGTCTGAACACATACG
The DNA here is from genome assembly GCA_004023845.1 of Helogale parvula. NCBI lineage: Eukaryota > Metazoa > Chordata > Mammalia > Carnivora > Herpestidae > Helogale > Helogale parvula. The sequence continues at coordinate 110,732 of PJEM01005786.1, forward strand.
GAGAGAAATATGATACCATGGAGTCCCCGAGTTTGAGTGGATGACGGGAAAAATACTGAGGATATTAGTAAAAAAAGAAGATAATAAAAAAAACAGCACTGCTTTAAATAGGGTAAACAGTAATGGGATTCTGACAGCAGCTCGTAGGGGTCACCGCTCCTTCCAGAAGCTGAGCAATGGAGAACATGGATGAGGAGAGACAACTATATGGAAAGGTCAGTTAGGCATCTGAGGTCTCAAAGGTTCAGGACTCTTGTTTTCACCTTTTTTCCTAGCACAATACGAATGGTGTGGCACACTGTATCACCGTTCCCTGTGGAAAGATTGTACCTCCCAGACCCGCTGCATGCTACCACTCGAATCCTCCCTGGGGACAGGTTGGACATTCCTACCCTGCTGAATTTAGGAGTGGCCAGGTGATCTGCTCTAACCAATTAACCAATAAAATATGAGCAGAAAGAGGTATCTGCCACTTCCAATCCGTAATTTTAAGTCATCAAGTGGTTCTACTCATTCTTCTTTCCGTCTGCCATGAGAGCAGAATTTTCCCAGTAGGGACTGTTCTTTAGATGTAGCTGTAGCCAAAGGATAATGTGGAATAGGGCTACAGCGTGAGCAAGAAGCAAATCTTTCTTGTTGGGAGCCACTGAGATTTGGGGGTCATTCCTTAATGGAGCACAACTTAGCCGAAGCTAACTAATGCAAGTGGTATAAGCAAGCTCCCTTACGTAACACTGGCTTATAACTATACTGAGCCTCATATGAGAACCTCACACGTGGACAGTTCATAGACAGAAGAGATACTAGAATCTCTAAGGTGAGAGAATTTTTGTAGTTTGAACTCCTCCTCCAGGAGAGGATATTTTTCAACTGCTACTCCTGGTTAAGAAAGAAAGGTCTTGAATATTTAAAATATTTTAAAAATAAATTATTCATTGGGGTGGCTGAGTGGCTCAGTCAGTTAAACCTCTGACTTCAACTCAGATCATGATCTCATGGTTCATGAGCCCCGCCTCAGGATCTCTGCTGTCAGCACGGAGCCTGCTTCGGATCCTCTGTCTCCCTCTCTCTCTGCCCCTCCCCCACTCACGCTCTCTCTCCCTCTCTCAAAAATAAGTAAAAATTTAAAATTTGTTAATTAAAGAATTACAAAGTTACCACCAAAAAACTAGGAACTTACTTCCATTGGTTCCTGTTTGCTTGGGTCTTGCTACTTCACTGGGACCACTTTGTCTGGGTTTTCTGCCCTTCCCCGACCATGGCTCTTCTCCTTTTTCCAACTTGGAGATCATGTCTGGTTTGGGAGCTTGATACCCTGCTCATGAGAAAGGGTACAAATTGAGTGTTAGGAAAACAAACATCTTAGAAATCAAGCCCTAATATTTGGACTTGAGAGCCTTGAAAGCATAAAGAAAGAAAATACAGCTTCTGAAACTTCACAATGGCTGCCCATGTACCCCATTTTGAAGACAGGGGCATAAGTATCTTGTGTCCAACCCAAAAGGGATCACAACTCTGATTCATAATAACCATGGCCAAATTTATCAAGAACTTCGGATAGAATAATCCCCAGGGACACATCTTGCATTACGATAGAACGGTCCTTACCCATGGAGGCAAGGTTGCTGTAATTCTCCAGCATCACATCCTTATACAGGTTCCTCTGAGCAGGATCCAGTTGCTCCCATTCCTTCTGGGTAAAGGCCATAGTCACATCTTTGAATGTTACTGATTCCTGTAATAGCAATATTCCTATTCAGTCTAATGTTATCCAGATTAGTGAGGGATTTGAACAAGATAATAATGATTTGTTCTTACCTCGACCATTCAGTGTTGATCATGATGTTATATTGGATACTAATTCTTTACCCAACTCTGCATTTTTTTCCCCGGACACAAAAATCATATTAAGAAATGTCCCTATTATGGACTGAATGTGTATCCCTAACATTCATATGTTGACACCCTCCCCTCCAATGTGATGGTATAGGGGGACAGGGCCTGCAGGAAGTAGTCAGAATTGGATGAGCTCATGAGGGTGCAGTATCCATGAACAGGATTAATGCCCACAGAAGAGTCACAAGGCAGCTTACTTCCTCTCTCTGCTCCTTCCACCAAGTGAGGATACAAGAAGTCTGCAACCTGGCAGATGGTCTCACCAGATCCCAACCAGCCTCACACCCTGATCTTGGACTTCTCGCCTCCAGAGCTGTCAGAAGTAAATTTCTGTTGTTTATAAGCTACTCAGCCAACAGTACTTTGTTACAGCAGCCCAAACTGACTAAGGCAGTCCCGCTGGTGAATTTGTTTATTCAAGAGGATAAAAAAAAAAAATCATACAACTATGGGAGAGAAAGACAATTACCAAAAAAAAAAAAAAAAACCAGAATTCGCATTTCTCTTTTCTTCTATAACAAAAAACGGTGCAATAGTGTTTATGAGGTAGAAGAATTAAGATCCTTGATTTTTATAACCAGTCAAAAAACCATCTATATGTGGAAGCAAAAGTAATGTATTTTAGGCCTGTAAGGATGTGGAATGTATAATATCTATATATTTTAGAAAGGAGAGGGACAGGGGAGCAGGAGGAGAAGAAAAGGAGTGATTTTTAAAGGAAGGAAAAGTAAATCAGAATAAAGATTTCAAAATTGGGAAAGACATAATGTACAAGAAAGAGCTGTGAGTAATAAACCCAGTTCAATGTCTAGTTACATCCAAGTAATGTGATAATGTTCTTGTACAACTGATATAAAAGTCCTTAAAATCGGGGCACCTGGGTGGTTCAGTCTGTTGGGCGTCCGGCTTCGGCTCAGGACATCATCTCACGGTTCACAGGTTCAAGCTCCACATCGGGCTCTATGCTGACAGCTAGCTCAGCATAGAGCCTGGAGCCTGCTTCAGATTCTGTGTCTCCCTCTCTCTCTGACCCTCCCCTGCTCATGCTCTCTCTGTCTCTCAAAAATAAATAAAAAATATTTTTTTAAAAAAGTCCTTAAAATCAAGAGGCATGACTTAAGAAAAATAAACAGGAATATAACTGGTAGGGGTGGGGGGTGGGGGAGAAATTAAAGCATGTTTAAGATCTCCTCTTATTAGGCAAGTGAGAGGAGGAGACACAGTCACTGGAGAAGTTTGCCACTAACGAATACATGCTCGAACAGATTCGTTTCACATTGAAAAATAACTCCACGCCTCCACAGACCACCCATCATTTAACTGCGTACATCACCAATCTCTGACCTCACAAACATCCCGTCATGGACATCTAAGAAGCCCCATCACTGACTGTCACTGGTCTCCCAATTACTGACATAATTCCAAAATGTATGATCCCAATAAACTCCCCTATCACTAAAGCAACAAAGCTCCCCAGTTGCCCCCACAGACACTCCAATCACAAAATCCCACAGGTCGGGGCGCCTGGGTGGCTCAGTCGGTTAAGCCTCCAACATCGGCTCAGGTCAGATCTCACGTTCGTGGGTTCGAGCCCCGTGTCAGGCTCTGTGCTGACAGCTAGCTCAGAGCCTGGAGCCTGCTTTCAGTTCTGTGTCTCCTTCTCTTTCTGCCCCTCCCCCTCTCATGCTCTGTCTCTCTCTGTATCAAACATAAATAAAACATTAAAAAAATTTAAAAACAAAAACAAAAACAAAAAACAAAACCCCAGAGTTCTCTCAACTATGGAGACCCAGGGAACATATCAGCCCCGGCCTCTGATACGACTCCAAATCCCTGTTCTATCATTCCCCAGTCACTGACACCATCAGAACTCCACCAACAGTGGCCTTTACAGAAACCCCAGTCAATACCAGCAAACTCCACTATACCTTCAACCTCTTCAGCCATTCCCTTCACCGACTCGCTTTACCTGAAATCGACCTGTGTCCTGAGGATCCTGGTCCCTTACAAGGCTCCCTGCTGGAGGCTGTTTCGGCCCAACCATGCCTCATGGCCTTAAGATGAGGCAAAAGATAACTTTCATCTGTTTTTCATTCAGCCTTCAGAATCCCCATCATGTTTAGAGTATCACCAGACTCAACCCATAATCCTCCATTTCAACGATGAACTAGAAGAACTCACAATTCCACCATATAGTTGTACTCATAGCTACAATTTAGTACAGCTAAAAAAAAAGGTGCATGGGGTGAGGTCTAGAGGAAGCCAGGCACAGGTATCCAGGAGTCCTCTTCCAGGGGAGTCACACAGGACATACTTGATTCCTCCAGAAACAAGTTGTGAGAACATGTGTGAAATGGTGTTTCCCAAGGAATCGTCTTAGAGACTCAGGGGCACTCACAGGCACCCTCTGCCTGGCACACACAAAAGTCCCAGCTTCCTGGAAGGAAATGAGGAGTTCAGCATAAACTGCATTGTTTACATAGTTTAGTTAAATATTTTTAATATTTTATTTATTTAGTTTTGAGAGAGAGAGAATCTGAAGCTGACTCCAGGCTCTGAGCTGACAGCACAGAGCCCATCTCAGGGCTCAAACTCATGGACTGTGGGATCATGACCTGAGCGGAAGTCAGATGCTTAACTAACTGACTGAGCCACCCAAGCGCCCCTACATAGTTTAGTTTAGGCACGGTGAGCCACTTTCATCATTTCTGGGAATGGTGTGAAGCCTCAGAAGTCTTAAGTTCTCAGACATCAGCCAAAGGTCAACCTTGCAAACAGCCTTTTCTAAGAACAGCTGTTTGGGGCCACTGACGTCAGCTCTTCTGCACACGAATTCTGCCTCATTCACTGCGACCCTGAGCACCAGCTTCCTCCTCCCCACAGCTCCTCCACTAACTGCATCAATGCAGAAGAGCCATCCCACACTCTGGCCTTTCTCTTTCCTGACTCCGACAGTCTTTTCTTCTACACACACTCAGCCACGGATTCGTCGTACAGGCATTCCTTAGAACCTTGCCACATACATTACAGCACCTTTAAAATCTACTTAAAACACTATCCTGCCAGCTTACTTCTTCTAGTACCTTCCATGTCAATATTTCTCCAGATGCATTCAGCCCTCATATTCATCGATTTCAACGGTTTTTTCACAATCTTCCATTGCCATGCAGCCTTACTTTTCTTCTGTCATGTTTAGATTTAATTCTAACTTCTTTTATCTTGGTTAGATTTAGTTCTATTTTTTTTTTTAGGTTTTATTTATTATTGAGACAGAGAGAAACAGACCATGAGTGGGGGAAGGGCAGTGAGAGAGGGAGACACAGAATCTGAAGCAGGCTCCAGGCTCTGAGCTGCCAGCACAGAGCCAGATGCTGGGCTCAAACCCACGAACCGTGAGATCGTGATGTGAGCCGAAGTCGGACGGTTAACCAACTGAGCCACCCAGGTACCCCTAGTTCTAACCCCATACACACTAAAACAGCTTTCACTTCCTTTCCCCTCATCTTCTCCACTGTACTTCCCTAGCACGGCCTCAAACTTAATCAAACCCAACTCACCTCTTAATCTCTGCCTGCAACTTCCAGGTGAACATTCCAAGAGAGAAAAGTCAAACAACTGTGCTGACTAGACTCACTTTAAATTTATGACACACACTTCAAATGGGCACCTAATACTGAGAGCTTCCTGTTCCTCTTTCCAAGATGATTATTCCAAACATTCTCCTCTTTCTCTCTGCAACTCTCCACCACCTACTCCTTTCCTGCTCTCAGCTGATGAATTCGCCTTATACTTCCAAAAAGAAAATAAGTGTAAGTGGATAAGAACTACCTTGCCGTGTTACCACCAGTTCTACCAATCTGTTTCCAAACCCCTATCATCTGTCTCCTTTCCATTTAAAATGGAAGAGGGGCGCCGCGGTGGCTCAGTGGGTTGAGTGTCGGACTTCCGCTCAGGTCATGATCTCACAGTTTGTGGGTTTGAGCCCCGCGTTGGGCTCTGTGCTGACAGATCAGAGCCTGGAGCCTGCTTCGGATTCTGTGTCTCCCTCTCTCTGCCCCTCCCCTGATCACACTGTCCCTCTGTCTCTCAAAAATAAATAAATAAATAAATAAATAAATAAATAAATAAAATGGAAGAAGCGTCCCTTCTTTCACCGAAGATCAGTTTCTTCACTTATGTTTTGGATCCTATCCTCAACGGCTTTCTTGAGGTCATCACCCTGCACATAACCTCTCTCTTTTGTACCACCTATTTTTCCCGTCCTTCTGAATCGTTCCTATTGATGTACAAAGTTGTCTTAATATCATCCATCTAATGCAAACCATCTCTTAATCACATGTCCCATCCAATGCCAATTTATTTGCTCCTTTTACCAGCAAGTGTTGTCTATACTCACTGTCTCTTTCAATTCACTCCAGCAGGATTTTACCCCCATCACTCCACTAAAAAAGCTCTTATCAATCAAAATAACCATTGAGCTACATCTTACCAAAGTCAAATTCTCTGCAGTGATAAGTCTGGGACTCACAAGAGCTTATGACACAACTGACTCGCATTGTCCTGAAATGCTTTCCTTTTTAGGCTTCTTTGACATCATATTTACAATTTTCATCATATCTCAGTGACTGCTCCTCATACGCCTTTTTTCTGTCCTCTTCCAGACCTCTAAATGTATGAGACCCAGAGCTCTGTCCTTGGTCCCTCTTCTCCTATCTGCCTGCTCTCCGAGGGTGATCTCATCCAATCTTATGGCTTCAAGTACCATCTTTTCTTTCTTTTTTTTTTTTTTTTAAATTTTTGAGAGACAGGGAAAGACAGCCTGAGCAGGGGAGGGTCAGAGAGAGAGGGAGACACAGGATCTGAAGCCGGCTCCAGGCTCTGAGCTAGCTGTCAGCACAGAGCCTGACGTGAGGATCGAACCCACGAACAGGAGATCATGACCTGAGCCGAAGCCGGTCGCTTAACCGACTGAGCCACCCAGACGCCCCTCAAATACTATCTTTACACTTGATGTCTTTCACATACGGATTCTCCAGCCCACACTTCTCCTAAGTTCTAGATTTATACATCTAATGGCCGTTCAACATCTCTACTTGGCCATGTGATGGGCATCTTGATGTGGCCAAAACAGAACCACTGTCATCCATTCTGACTCCCATTTATATGCACCAATCTGGTGGTCTCCAACACACCTCTTTCGCAGAAAAAAGAAGCACCCTTTATCCTGTTTCTCAAGCCAAAAGTCTAGATGTAAATCTTGATTCTTCTCTTCCCTCGTGTTTCACATCAGCTCATCAGGAAGGCCCCCTGGCTCACCTCTAGATGTATTCTGAGTCTGATTTTTCACTTCCCTGCTACGACCCTAATATAAACCACCATCATCATCATCGCTTCCCTTTCACTATTGCAATAAACTCCGAAAGGACCTCTGCACACAGTCAGGGACAATCCAGTCAGTCTCCAACTACCACGGGCACCTAATCACTGGCTCCCATAGACCACACACTGCCACACACCTCCCCAATCACTGACACACCACAAAGCCCTCATTTCTGATCCCCCACAGCCTTCCAAACCCTGGCCTTTTGGACCGCCCTTCCCCCAGCCCCCAATCCCTGTCACCGCAGATATCTCAAAACACGGATTTCCTTACCCTGTGGCACCCACGGACCCGCGGGCCCCCCACCACTGCCCCCACAGGTTCTCCAGAACGCTGACCACCCCTCCCCCGCCAGAAGGCCCTCCAGCCTCGCCCCCAATTCCCAAATCGCTCGTCTCCGAGACTGCAGTCACCCTCCAATCGCGGACCCCCCCGACTGGCCCACCTCGGACCCCCGGCCGCCCCGCCCTCGCGCTCACCGCGGCGCTGCCCCCCGGCTCCGACGCGGCCATCTCCGCCGCACACCCGGCCCCTTCGGCCGTCCCCGCGCCCCTCCTCCGGCCCACGCTCTCCCGCTTTGTGAGGATCGGGTCGGGGGCGGACGCCGACATGGCGGCTGCTCGAAGCGCGGCCTCAGCGAGTCCCGCGGCTGCGATGGCGGCGCCCCTGGGTACGGCGGGAGGGCGCGGCCATCTTGACCGAGGCGCCGCCGTACAGCGGGGGCCCCGCGCTCCGGGGGCGCGCGCGCGGGCGGAGGCGGGAGGGAGGGGGGGTGGCGGGCGCCGCGGGGGATCCCGAGCCGCGAGCCGCGGGCAGCGTGCTCAGATGATCCCTGCACCGTGCCTCGCGGTGCTCGACACCCCAGCCCCGGCGTCCGGGGGCTCGGCCCCCGCGCAAGTGCAGGATTCGGGGCTGCCTTTCGGAATCGGCCACTGCAGGTAGCAGCTGCCGGGAACCCCGCAATCACGAGGCCCAGCGCGGGATCCAGACAGCTCGGATAGGAGGAGAGATTGAGGAAAAGAGGGGGAAAGGCCCGATCCGCGCAGACACCATTGTTTCATAAGGAGAGAGCGCTAATCGTTCAGATACACGCCTTTACCTGTACGGTATAAGAACAAGGAGAAACAAATGAGGCAGCAGGTTCAGTGAACACATCACTCCTCGGTGAGAACCCAAATCTAACGGAGATCAAGTGAAGCCAACTCATCAAGCAATTGGAGCAGAAATAATTTCTCAATGAGCTATTTGGTGTACCTGCACCTCAACAATTATGTGTTGAAGTTTTACTTTGTGCAGGCTACGTTGCTATCCTGTGCCAGGTGATGGAGAAAGAGTGGAAACCCTGATAGAAACAGCCTTTGTTCGCCCTGCTGAAAATTTACAATGGGGAGGCAGGCTTGTGATGTTATCCCAAATATGTTGTTGCTTTTTCCAGTCAAACACACTCTGTTTCGCACCTTCCATTTAGATGAGTGAACAGCTGGTTCTCCCTCAGCAGCTGTCCGGTCCCCCTGCTCCGTCAATCTTTAGTCTGCATACAATTCTCAGTGCATCTTCACTGAGCTCATGAGCCTCCTTAGACCACCTAACTTCAGGACAGTTTTCTGCCTAGTCTCTCCATCATTTCGAACAATGATTCGTTGTTGTTCCATAAATCACAGCGGTACGTTTCTCATGTATTTCCCAACTATCCCAACAATGCTCTCCCTAGTCTTGTGGCATCAATTCTAGAGCGTAGCAAAGTATGTTGTAAATATTGTGAAAGCAGAATTCTAATATGGCCCTCATTATTTCTGCCCCTGGTGTCACACCTTTCAGAGATGGTCTCTCTTTCAGCAATCTGTGATCTCACTCCCATAATAAGATCCCAAATCAGTTGATTCTGAGTTCATAAAAGTGGAGATGATTCTGGGTGAACCTGACCTAATCAAGTGAACCCTTAGAAGGGACTGGATTCTTTCCGAAGTCAGAAATTACAAATATGAACAGGCCTGTGGAGGGGCCACACACAGCAAGGACCTGAAATCAGCCTCTCGGAGCTGAGAGTGGTTTTTGGTCTACAATGATCAAGACAACAGGATCTTGGTCCTCAACAGCAAGGAAATTGTAAAATTTAATAGATGGACGTAGAGATGAGAGGAAAGAGGGAAGCCAAATTATGGAGCCAAGAAGGCCTTTATTTGGGGTCCACAGTCCCCTGGCGAGGTTCTGTGACTCGAGTACCAGGCTGAGTCAGGGAAGTCGCACCCTATTTGAGAGAGGCGGGGTTTTAAGGGTGAGGGGGTTTCGGGTTTGGTCTTGGGGGGCAGATTACCAAGTAAGGACCTTTTAGGGTCACGGCGGGACAGGATAGGTTGCCTGCCTCCTCAGGGTGGGGGAAAACTGGAGCTTCCTGACTGGCTGTTTCCAAATGGGGCAGGACATTCCAGGTCTGCAGGTGAGGGGCCGGGGTCATCTGTGCACATGTTCTCCTCCAGCCCCCAGAGAAATGGCCACTCAGTCGCCATCCCAAGGTGACTCCCAAGGTGACAGAAATGACTTCTACCAACATTCTGAGGGAGCTAAGAAGTATATCTTTCTCTAGTGGAGTCTAGATAGATTACTACACAACCCAGCCAACAGCTTGAATTAAGTTTTGTGTGACCCTGAGTGGGGAATCCAGCCAAGCCACCAACAGACTTCTGACCAACTGAAATGCTGAGATAATAAATTGGTGTTATTTTTGAGGGGGGAAGGGCAGAGAGGAGGGAGACACAGAATCCCAAGCAGGCTCCAGGCTATGAGCTGTCAGCACAGAGCCCAAAGTGGGGCTCGAACTCATGAACCACACGAACCGCTAGATCATGACCTGAGCAAAAGTACAATGCTCAACTGACTAAGCCATCCAGGTGCTCCTGATCATTTCTTATGCAGCAAAGACTCAGTGAAAATTGAAGGCTGTGGTGCCTGGGTGGCTCAGTTGGTTAAGCATCAATCTTAGCTGAGGTCATGATCTCCTGGTTTGGGAGTTCAAGCCTTGTGTGAGCTCTGTGCTGACAGCTCAGAGCCTGGACCCTGTTTCGGGTCCATACTCTCTCTCTCTCTCTCTTCCTCTCTGCCCCTCCCCCCTCATACTCTGTCTCTCAAAAAATAAGTAAATGTTTAAAAAATTAAAAAAAAATAGAAATTGAAGGCTAACAGCTTGAGATTTCTCTTTGTCACTGGGACACAGCCCTTTTCCCTGTGTTCCACACTGAACATTTTTCTGTCCTTGTCCCCTGGGTGTGAGCAGTGCTTTCCATGATCCTCAAATATAGTCCTTACTTAAATATACCGTGATATTACAGTCCTAATGTTCCATTATTTACATTTAAAAAATGGCTCTCGAGTGTCTGGGTGACTCAGTTGCTTAAGTGTTTAACTTCAGCTCAGGTCATGAACTCGGGTTTATGACTTCAAGTCCTTTGTCCTGCTCTGTGCTGACAGCTCAGAGCCTGGAGCCTGCTTTGGATTGTCTCCGTCTCTCTCTGCTCTTACTCAGCATGCTCTCTCTCTTTCTCAAAAATAAATAAACATTAAAAAAAAACCTAAAAAATAGTTCTCCCTTTCTATTTGCCTACAGATAGTTCAGAATGAAGAGAGGCAAACCAGTTTCCATGGGCTTTTAACATAGTATTAATTAAAATGTTGAAACACATTCCAACATATCTATAAACATAATGCTGTTCTACACTGTAACAGTTCTCCGAGCTCCCTTGATTCTAGTAACTGATGAGTCATCCTCAGCTGCCCTTTGGGGAGCACGGTATTGAGAAAAAGAAATGGGTAGAAAAGATAGCGGAGACAGGCTAAGGATAATCGGCTATTCACTGCACTAAAGAGGAGGGAAGAGAGCGAGGAAGCAAAAACAGCAAACACAAAATGATGGGGTAAAGAGAGTTGGTAAGAATAGAATGGTGACCAGAGACTCTTCAATTTACAGAAAAAGTTCCATCGTTTCTCAACATGGCAGGTGAGTTCATTTCCTAATTCAGGACAAATAGGGAAGGATGATATCTTACAATTATTTTAATTCTGTAAATACTGTAAGGGTCAATATCTGGGTTATTATTTACAAGTCAGACTGTGTATATAATAAAACATTTTCAAGTGAGTAATAACATCATAATATCAAAGAAACCCCTGGAAGAGCGTCTCTGCCTCAGACCAGAACTATTATTTCCTTTGTATTACCTGAACTTCCTGGATATATATTTTTAGAAACCGGAGATTCTAACTCTATTTCCTAAATTAGCCTGTATGCTAATACTTAACTATGTAGAATTTCATACAATAGTCCCTAGGAAATGTCCTACAAACTGATCTCCTGTTTAGGATTTAGCAGAAAAGGAGAGAGAACTGTGAGACCCTGTGTGTCAATGTCTTCTCATTCAGTCAATAACCCAAAATTCAGTGAGTACTTATGGGACACTATTGTACTATGAGAGGCATGTGGCTACAATGATGAGAAAACACATAAACACAGTGCCTCCCTGCGGGGAGCTGAGGAACCAGGGGAAGAAGTCACTATCATCCCAATGAGCACACACTGACAATGCGAATTAACACTATGAGAAGTGCTTTTATGAAATACCCAGGGCTCCAGGAGAGCTTCTAACCCAGGGGCAGCAATCTTGAAACTCTCCCTGAAGAAAGGACATTTACACTGACATCTGAGAGGTGAACAAGAGGCGACTGAGACCCAGGTTCAGAGAGAAAGAATTGCATGTGCCTAAGTCACTGCTACCTCCCCAACCTGACCTTCACAAAGAAGACCCTGGAACCTTCCTGACCTCCTCTGAGAGGCATCCTGGGTCTCCACGGACCTGGATCTCCGTTTCTCCAGTCTTTTCGGGGCCCTCCCCCAGCTCCTTTCTCTTCAAGGCACAGGTTTCCCTTGCAAAAAAACCCTGCATGGTTTCTGGGGAAAGGGCCTCGCCCTTGTCCTGCAGCCTGTCAGCCATCCTCGATGAACACCACTCTCTCCTCTCCAGAGGAGACATGAAGGAAGAGTCCAGAGGGAGTGGTGTGCCCCGTGGGCAGGACACTTAAATATGCGGGCGGATCCAGAGTGGACAGGGGAAGCCCTGTGTGTCCTGAGGAATTCTTGACGAAGGGACTCAAGGTCAGGGCGTTGATGTGGGGGCTGTAAGGACTGCAAGGGGGCAAGCTAGCCACGTCCCATGTCTTGGTTGGACTGCTGCGTCTATGTGTTCATCCTTACATTTGTGGACATTTCAGGGAAGTGTGGGGGGGACAAAACTGTACTCGCTAGGGTTCCAAGTAAAATCTCTTTAATGCTGATACGATGAAGCTCTGAAATAGGGAAGCCTAAGGTGCATAAAGGATTCAGGAGGCTAACAGAATGCACTGGCACAGCGGCAGAGGATTGAAGTGGGAAGAACTTTATTTGGAACACATGTCAAAAGAGTGATCCACGAGGAAGGAGGCACGTGATTGTCCTTCTGGAGGGAGAAACCCGATAACGTCCCTCACAGA
>PJEM01005787.1:0-24088 GCA_004023845.1 Helogale parvula
GAAGGCAGGGAAGCATGGGAGAGGAAGGCGGGGAGAGGGAGGCAGGGGAAGGGAGGCAGGGAGGGAGGGGGAGAGAGGCAGCGGGGTGGGGGGAGGGGGAGAGGAGGCACGGGGAGAGAGGCAGGGAGTCATGGGGAAGGAGACAGGAAGGCAGGGGGGAAGTAGGCACGGAGCTGTGGCAAAGAGAAAGTGGGGTCCTCTTCCAGGTGAGGTCAGGCCGGGAAGCCCTCTCTGAGGAAGTCTCAAGGGCCCCCTGGCCCGTCTGACTAAGGTTCCAGGGAGAGCTGCACAGGGGCCAGACAACCAGGTGGAGTCTTCCAGAACATCTGGAGTTAACAACATCTGTCCACATGCTCAGAGTTGAGAGTCTAAACAGCTGTGAAATTACTGACTGCAACCAGGTTCCTGGGGACTTCCTGCTGGGATGGAAATGTTCCTGATTTGAGTGCTTGTTATCCATGTGTTTACACTCAGGCGACTCTACACTTAATTACCTAGTTCACTACATGTACATTTCACGACCCTTACATTATGCCTCAACTTTTTTTCAATTAAAGACTTTGCTTGTTTTAGACCAGTTTTAGGCTCACAGCAAACCTCAGAGGACGGTACAGAGGTTCCCCTATGCCCCTCCCCTCCCCACACACACAGCCTCCCCCCCCCATTATCACCCCTGCAAAGCCCCACCCTTGTTACAATCGATGAGCCTACATTAACGTATCATGATCACTCACAGTCTGTAGTTCATGGTAGGGTTCACCCTGGGACTGCGCCTTCCACGGAGTTTGGACAAATGTGTACATGATTCATATCCCTGTTATAGCATTCAGAGTATACAACCTTAATTTCGTTTTTAAAAAGGGATTTACAATAATGAACACAAAAAAAGCAACAGAGTTCATTTGTGACTTTCACTAATTTTGACCGAACATTTTACGCTAACCTGTCCCGCTGACTCCCTTTCGAGAAGCACGTCTGGGCGCCTGGGGGACTTGGTCAGTTAAGTGTCCGGCTCTTGATTTCAGCTCAGGTCATGGTCTCTCAGTTGTCTGAGCCTGAGTCCCGTGTCGGGCTCTGCATTGACTGCACAGACACTGCTGGGGACTCTGTGTCTCCCTCTCTCTCTGCGTCTCCCCTGCTCCCACTCACACTTTCCCTGTCTTTCTCCCCAAACAAAACAAAACAAAACAAAACAAAACAAAAAGAGGCACTTCGTCATTTGGAAGCTTCAGTGTCCCGCTCTCTGCTGCGCTGGGCATATCCTGCTGCCATTGGCAAGCAAGGTGGGTCCTGCATGAGAAGCTATCTCTGGGCAGCAGGATTTCTATATTGCCCACAACACAAGATACTTATTTTCCATCTTCTTTGAGGTTCAATGTCCAGGAAAGACTTCCAGAGAGCCTCTCGCTGGCCCACGTCCCGCCTGCGACAAGGTTCTGGGGCCCTCGGGTCTGACTTGCCCCAGACGAGCCCCCTTCACCTCCCAAATTCTGCTTCTGTGAATTCAGACTGCAGCCCACACCAGGCTTACCTCTTTGTTAAGAACACCTTTTGCCAAAGTTCCGAATCTGTGTTGCATAAAGGAATTAACTGCTTCCATGCCCCGGAAGCGCCTATAGAATTTATGTTCTGTCTGGCTGCGTGTCACAGATCAAAGCCCCTGGCCCGGCCATCTGTTACCTTTTACCCCAGCGGGTCATTTCCTTCTAAACGCCTTCGTCCAGGGTGTTTGCATCGGATGCTGTTCAATTGCTGGGCCATTCAACGCCCCTGGAATATTTCCGTTTCCGTCGCACGCCGCTAAAGCTCTGTCGACACATCCCCACATGCAGACTCGGTAGTCAGCGTTCAAGGTCTAGAGCACGACTCGAATGGAAAGCCAGTAAAAGCCCCCAGAGGAACAGCTTTCGACAAGTCATTCTAATTCCATTGAAAATAAGCCAGGAGGGCGAGGGATGAGCGGATAACCCTACACGTTCCTCTCCTGACGGATGGGAGGATTTGGAGCTTCCCCAACATCCGGGGATCAGGGGTAGCACCCCTCAGGAGAGCCACGCAGCGGCGGGTAGGCAGGACCCACCCCAGGCCCACTCTGCAGGCAGCCCTGGACCCCGGGGGTGAGCCTCTGATGGCCGTGCTTTCTCGGAGCCCACGCATTGGCCCACCTGCACATCCGGGCCTTGCACGCCTGCCTCATTCTCGACGCAGCCCTCTCCTCTCTCAGTTATGCCACACTGATTGATGTCTTGCTGTAATGTCAGAGCCCTGGGCCTGGGCCACCTGGCTGAGCTCTGAACTCCTTCCCCCGCTCTGCATCCATGGCCTTGGATGTGGGTTCTTCAGATGAATGGCCAAGACCATGTGCCCTGGCCCGGTAGAGGACTCCAGGGTCATATCAGCATTCATCAAACCTGACATCACCCCCCTCCCACTGCCCGTAGGTTCTGAGACGCACCACCGGCCCCTGCCTCACCTCAGAGCCAGGCCTACGGGTGGGCTGCGGTAGGGATGGGGTTCCCACAGGGCCCCAGCTTTCTCCACCTCGGCGGCCCTCCCCACAGCGCCCGCCCAGGGACGCACAGCAGTGCAGCTCTGAACTGTTGATCACAAAACATTCCTGGAAATGCGCTAGATTTCAATAGACACCAGATGGATGTGTCGACAGTCTGCCTCCAACCGCACCTCCTCTCTGGCTCGCCACTGACCTTGTAGCTGCCTTCCAGGGCTGTTGTAACAAGTAGCACCAACTGGGGGTTTGCAAGAGCGCAGAGTTCTGGGGGCCAGAAGCTCAAACTCAAGGTGTCAGCAGACCTGCTCTGTCCACAGGCTCCTGGGGACGACCCACCCCGCCTGTCTTAGCCCCTCTTCCCCCACCTGTTCCTTGGCTTGTGGCCACATCGCTCCGATCTGTGCCACAGGCTGTATGCAGCGGTCTTACCTCTGTCTGTCCCTTTCTGCGGTCACATGGCATTCCCCACGTGTGCCTGCGTCTGTATCCAGATCCCCCGCTTCTTATAAGAACAGCAGCTGCACAGGGTGAAGGCCACCCTCCTGACCTCATCTAAACTTGATTCAGTCCACAGAGACCCTCTTTCCAAATAAGGTCACCTTCAGAGATAACAGAGGTTAGGGCTTCAACGTGTCTTGTTTGTGGGGTCACAATTCAGCCCAGAACAAACCTGAATTATGTTTCCCTTGATCTATCTAGTTTGATGACTCTTTCAGCCACTATGTCAATCAGCAAGCATTTATTGAGCACCTATTGTGTTCCAGGCCCCATGCTAAGAGGAAGGGCTCCTGGCACAAAGCCTCACGGTCCCGGGACAAGTGAGCAGCCAGCTGCAGAGCAGGGCAGGGACACTCAGGGCCACGGCAGCCCCTCTCCCTGGCGGGGTTCCTCTCCCAGTCTTAGAGCATCCAGAGCCTTCTCGGAGGGGAAGGATGACAGAGCTGTGATCTGCCCCAGAATAGCAGGCAGTGAGGCCCTGGGCAGAGGGAGCTCTCAGAGCCAGACATGAGAGACACATAGAACCTCTAGGAAATGTGTGGGTCAGCACAGCTGACACAGAGAGGGGGCGAGAGGCGTGCGGGGTGAGCCCAGAGGTCACATGGGGCACCCACCAGGTCGCCATGGAGGCAAAGGCATCCCAGAGCGCCCGTGGGCCTCTGACACCAGGCACCGTTGCTGCCCACCCTCTGTGAGCAAGCTGCCATCCGCGCCGGCTCCCGTGACCCACCCCACTACACACAGCAAGCCTGCCAGGGAGGGTCTGCAGGTCCACCACACAGTAAAGGAAACTGAGGCCCTTCTGCCCAGGTCACAGGAGTGGCAGCAAACGCTGGACTCAGGGAGTCTGCTCCAAAGCCCAGGCCACAGCCCGCATCTGCAGGCTGGTGCTTCAGAGAGAGACAGTCCCTCTGGGGGGAAAGAGGAGGCAGGCTGGCAGCCACGGGCACTTGCAGAGACCAACTCCCTCTGGGGCACCTGCCCTGGGGCTCACCTCTTGATGAAGACCTGCCAGTGCTCCGGAGCCCAAGCTCAACCATATCTACCCCACCTCCAGCCCAGTGGTGGGGGGCAGTGACCTCGTTTTGTGCTGGGCCTTGTAAACAGTCCACTCTTGCCATTTTGACTCTCATGACTTAGCTTTTTTTTTTTAATAAATCCTTTTTTTTAAAGATGTTTATTTATTTTTGAGAAGGGGGTAGGGGCAGAGAGAGGGAGACAGAGGATCCAAAGTGGGCTCCACACTATCAGCACAGAACCGGATGTGGGGTTTGAGCCCATGAACCATGAGATCATGACCCGAGACCCAACGCTTAACCAACTGAGCCACCCAGGAACCCCAACTTAGCATTTAAAAAAAACCAAACATTCCCAATCAAGTTACCATTCAGTGATTTTTTTTGTCTCTGGAGCCAGCTCTCAGGTCCAATTGTTTTTGTTGTTGTTTTGTTTGCCAACTGGCTCTGTGGGTTGTGAGGACCCAGCCAGCCTTGGTCAGCGGTCTCCTTTAGAACCGCACCCACAGCTCGGGGAGCTCGCTGGCGGTCTGAGGGGCCCAGGGGGCTGGGAGACCACCGGCAGATGGAGAGGGCTCCCTGGCCCTGCTCTGCAGAGGGGCAGAGCTCTGTCTCTACACAGTTCTCCCTGGAGTTGGCTGTTGGGCTCTCTGCCTTGATTTGATTAATGTGGATAGACTTTGGCAGCGGCACTCCTGGAAGAACCTGGATGGGTTGTGTGTGTACATAAAATAAAAGATGCGCTGTGGGTGTTTTCAGCCGAGCATGACTGATAGCTATGCTTGCTAAGATAGGAGCAGTCAAACCCCGGCTGCCTGAAGTTTTTCACGGATGTGCCAAAGAATCTGTCTTATCTAAATGCGGGTCTCAGGATGATCTAAAAAAAAACCCTGTACTCCAAGTAGCATTTGATGAATGGCAAGGCTGGAAGGCACGTTCCCCCCTCTTTATTTCCTTTCTAATAACTGTTGGGGTCGCACCAGCTTGGCCAAAGAGTGTCAGGACTCCTGCATCGTGTACGTGCCTGTGTGTAGACGGGGCTGCGCACGTGTCTAAAGGGACATAGCCATGTATCACCACCTTAGTCCCACAGAGGGAATTAAAGGCGGCTAACAAAGCTACACATTGTAGAATAATTTAAAAAAATAATAAATGAGGAAATCAGGGCAAGTGAGATAGAAAAGGAGGAATAAAAATAGAAGTAAGAAAGGAGAGAAGCGAGTGGCTATAAAGACGGGAAAGATGAGGGGAGTTGGGAGGAGGTAGAGTGAGAAAGAGAAGGGGAAGTGGTGAACCAAGCTTCCGTTTCCATGGTGACCAGCAGCTCCAGGGCCCTGGGGATGAAGCTGCCCAAGATGCCTTGCACGGTAGTCTAACCGGATGTGGTGGGCCTCCTCCCAAGCGCTGGTCCAGTCCAGCTCCGGAAGCTGGGATCTGCCCTAACCCGTGCACCCCGCAACTCCCCAACCAGGCTGCACCTGATGGCCCCGGGGTGACCTCCGCACACTCCCACCCTTGGAGGTCTGGGTTCCCCCCGAGGGACGGGCAGGGCAGTCCGTGTTGGCTGGCGTCTCACCCTGGGAATAGAGAGAAAGCTCAAAGGGATTCTAAGCTGCTGTGTGGACTGAGAGGTGGGCAAAGTGACTTTGGTCAAACTGAAGGTCAATCAATGCAGCTCTTGCCAAGGTCAGCTGTGGGCTCCCTGCAGCCAAGCATGACTGTGGTGGTCAAGATTCTTCTTCAATCTCTCAGCAACGTTGGACACCGTGGACCGTGGCTTGCTTTCCAAACACTCCCCCATCTTGGACGCCGAATGCCTCACTTCCTCAACTTTCTTCCCACCGCCCTGACCAGGCCTTCTCTGCCTCCTTGTCCTTCACCGAGACTTGAGACGGTCCCGCCCTTCAGCCCGCGGTGGGCCCCCTGTTCTTCTGGCTCTCCCCCTCCTCTCTCCAGGGGCTCTTGTCCTCGCCTGTGGGTTTAACTACCACACAGGCAGATGGGTCCCAGATAGACTCCAAGCCCCAGCGGCAACCCAGACTCCAGCTTGGTACGTCACAGCCTCCTGGACCTCTCCACTTAGACATCGCATAAACATCCCGGACGGAAATCCAAAGTAGTTTCTCAACTGGCTACCCCAAACTTGTTTTCTCCTCTGGGCAAGTGACACCATCCTATTTCCGGATGGTGACTTAAACCAGAAACCCGGTCCTTGGCTTTATTTCCACACCCCAAACACAGCCGCCCTCAGCGCACCATGTCGATTCAACCTCAAAATGAACCACGAGTCCCTTTCCTCCTCTTATTCTCTAAAACCCCAGCTCCCGCCCTACCCACCACTGTCTCCAGGCGGAGTTTGCTCACCGGCCGCCTCACCGGCCACCATGCCCACTCTGGCTCCCCCCTCCCCCAGTGTGCTCTGCCGGCCAGACAGAGGGGTCAGTGTACACCAAGATTGGATCAAGTCATCCCCCAACTTTAAAACCACTTTAAGTGCCAACTCCTTTCTCAGGCAGTTGAGATCGGACCTGTGCCTCCAGCACCTTCCGTGGCTCCTTCCCTGTCCCTCCCCCAACCAGCTTCTTGCATTTTCTCAAAAATGTGGGGTCTTCCCAGCCTCGGAGCCTCTCCGCTCACTGTTTCTCTGCCTGAATAGTCTTTGTCCTGCCCTTCGTGCACCTGCTTCTTCCTCCTCTGTTTGCACTTGAGGCCCCCGAGAGACCCCCTCCCTCTCTCTTTCCAAAAGAAGCCCCGTCTATTGCTCTGCATCTCGGCCAGCGGCTCGTTTTCTTTCTGACACTTAACACACTGGTCGTTTTTTAATAGCTTGTTGCCTTGTGTGGTGTCAAGTTTCCTCGCTGGTCTGTGGTTCCCTGAAGACAGGGGCTGTGTCTGATTTACTGTCACCGTGTCTCAGAATCTGTCCAGGGTAGACGTTCAGGCAGCACCACTTTGGGAGCTAAGCAGAGGACAAGAGACCGAGAAAGGGTCCTCTAGATGGTCCACTTGAAGTTCTGGTTGCTCTGGAAGCCGGTGTGCAGCCCCAGCCCTGCAGCTCCACTGGAGTCTTCCAGCAAAGCCCCCTCCTGGGGGTTGAGCAGCTTTCTGCTGCCACAGTCAGCACCCTGGGTCCGCTCCAGCTCCCAGACCAGAGCCTCTCCCCATGCCATCTGGACAACCAGCTTCCAGCTCTGACAGCTTGTGGATTTGGGGGCACTCGGCATAAGCCTCATGCTGTTCTCTGGCCTGCAGTTGCCTGCAAATCCAAATCCCTGCAGGAGGGAGGCCGCCTCGGCCGCCACCCATTTCCAGGCCTGGGAGCACTGTGCTAGTCACCACTGACCTCGGACTGCATCCTTGGGGTCGGGGCAAAATGCCAGTATTTGTGTGACAGGGGTGCCTGGGTGAAGGCGGGAGAGGAGGAGGGACCCATAGCACGAGGGTGGGGGGTCTGGGGTACAAAACCCACCTGCGTTAATGAGCTATAAACTGCATGAGCCTCTGCATTATTCTGGGCTTCTAAATCCAGATCCATAAGACTGAGGCGATCAAGCCACTAAGCTACCGAGTTCAACCGCCCCCACGCCATATACCAACTAGGTGTGACAGGGACTTCTACTTCCCACAGTCCCCCTGGAGTTTCTGTTCATTGCAGCTGGCTATTTTTCTCAGACTGCCTTAAGCTCTCTCTATTTAACTTTCCCATGTGTGCGTGTGCACATCTGATCTCATTACCTCAAGCTCCTCAAAGGCAGGGACCTTGGGTCTCAACTACCCTCAGCTCAGAGCCTGGCATACAGCACGCATCAAATTAATGTTCGTCGGTTTGATGTGCCCACATTATCTCAAGGGTCCCTTCCAGCTCTGGCTCAAGCTCCTTCCCACCTGCCCTTTGGCGGGTAGAGGAGGCGGTGAGGGAGAAAGAAAGGAAGAGCTTGGGGAGAAAGACAGATGGACAATAGAAGACAGGAGGGAGCAAAGAGAGGGAGGGCGGGAGGGGAGGCTGAGTTCGGCTTTCTTGAAGTGAGGTTGGGTGAAGCACAGACACTCAGAGAGCTCCAGGGAGGGAGGGAGGGGGTGGGAGATGAAAATAGATCTATACAATCACCAGATGCCAAAATATCCAGAATGTCATGAGTCTCCCTGGAGCATCTCTCTAGAGAAGCCCATAGAAAAGATCCTTTATTCCATTTCTAATTAAGGATCCACTTTGAGGTACCCAGCCACCGGACGGGAAGGTACAGTGACTAACGTTTTTAATGTCATTAAAATAATTAAATTCCACAGTCCTTTCTTACACCCAGCCTGCGCTTCTGGGGAGTCGGAGAGAGCCCGTGGACGGAGCCTTCACTTCAACTGCCGCTCTTGGGAGATGGATGTAACGGGCTTCACAATTCATTTGAAATGTTCTTGCTATTTTGTACGCATGACAGCCATAATGCCTCCGATTCTCATGGCCCCTACCTGCCTACGGTCACGTGAGCTCCAGCGGACATTCTCTTCTTGTGCACTGAAATGGGGGGGAAGGATGAGGAGCCCCTTTGCACAGACGTGACAATTTGAGGACAGCACACCGTAAGCACCGGCGTTCCTTGAGTGCCCGCCGTGGCCCAGGCCCTGAGCTTCTCCTACATTGTCCCCCAACAGTCTGGGGCTCTAGTGAGGCCGCGAGCCCAGACAGTCTAAGAACACGCATGCTTGGACGCTACATCATCTGTTCAACAAACGTTTAGTGAGCATCTTCTGTGTGCCAGGCCCTGTGCTGGGTGCAGGGGAGATCACAGCGAGTGAGACCGACATCTCCCTGCACTGGAGGCGATGGCATTACGGATGACAGGAGGGACACGCAGCAGGGAAAGGATGGGGTGACAGGAAGTGAGCCAGGAAGAAATTAAAATGGCATGTTGTGATCAAGAGTATATGGCAGGTAATGGAGGAGTCAAGGGCCGCCTGAGGAGGTGATATTTAAATTGAGAGTTGAGGGGGCACCTGGGTGGCTCAGTCAGTTAAGCATCCAACTTCGGCTCAGGTCATGATCTCACGGTTTGTGAGTTTGAGTTCTGCATCAGGCTCTGCACTGACAGCTCAGAGACTGCTTGGGATTCTCTCTCTCTGTCCTGCTCTCTCTCCCTCAAAATAAATTAATTAACCTAAAACAATTTTTTACAAGAACAAATAAATGAAAATTTTTAAAAAGTTGATTGTTGAACAACACAGAGGAACCACTTGCAGGATGATGCAGGACAGAGCATTCCAGACAGGAAACACGAGATCTAAAACTGTGAACCTGGGGCGCCTGGCTGGCTCACTCAGTTAAGCATCCTACCCTGCACTGGGGCTCAGGTCAAGCCCTCAAGGTTCACGAGTTCAAGCCTGGAGACAGGCTCTGCACTGACAGGGGGGAGCCTGCTTGGGCTTGGTCTCTCTCTCCCTCTCTCTCTGCCCCTCCCACACGTCTCCTATCTCTCCCTCAAAATAAATAAATAAACTTCAAAAAATGCAGAATCTTGAAAAAATAAAAAATAAAAATAAGTAAAAGTGTTTACCTTATTGTGCCATACTTCTGCTCCTGAATATCCGTCGTAAAATAATAATTCTTAACACAGAAAAAAAAAGGGATTCTCTGTGCCTTATTCATAATAATGGCAACAAAGAAAAATGACCTAAAATCCAGCAGGAGAAAATTTCAAGGAACATGACACGTGTGTTTGATGAAATATTGCACAGCTGTGAAAAATAATTTTCCAGGCTTTGATTCTGGCAGGGGGGAGGGTACCCCTCTCCATTCTTCCCGCTGACCATGACTAAAACCCTGGACAGAATGGATGCAATAACTAGCAAAGGACTCTAAAAAATAAGTAAGAAGCAGCAGAGTGGAAAGAGAAATCAAAACTTGAAGAAATACCAACGTGGTAGTGACTGCCTTGGGGTCCCCGCCCATATTTTCTGGCTTAGACATGAAGGCAGTCAAATCCCAAAACCATGCAGCAGATGTGGACAAAATAAATTCCAAGAGAATTCCTCTCTTTCCGGCCAGGGACGCAGCAGGGCGGCCCCCGCAGCCCAGAGTGTGGAGAGAGTCCCCAAATGCTGTGAGCGTTTTCTCCATTTCCTCTCCGCCCTGCCCTGAGCAGACCCCGGTGTGAAGCTGCAATCCTTTAGCGTCTGAGGCCATGGAGGCCTTTTGGTAAAAGACAGAAATTTACAGATTCAAGCAACTCAGCAAACCTCAGGCAAAATAAGCTTAAATAGAAGCACGTTAAGATCCACCCGACTTAAAACTGCTGAAAACCGAAGATAATTCCTGAAAGCAGTCAGAGAAAAACGGCAGCTTCCACGGGGAGGAATGGCCCCATTGAGTGACTGCAGATTTCTTAGCAGAGACCATGGCAACCAGAGGACAGTTGGAAATTATTTTTAAAGCACTCAAAGGCAAGAACGGTCAAGCCAGAATCCCATATGTAGCAACAAGATTATCTAGGAATGAAAGAGAAGACATAAAAACGAAGAGAAGTTTTCACTAGTCATATGTAAATGACAAAATAAACTGTACAAGTATGGACACCACAACATTATTTTACAAAGGGTTTGTAATGACCTTGAAAAGTTCCTATGATGTAATGTTTAAAAAAATTGTGATACAGAATTAAATAAATATATGATTGCAGTTATGTCCAACACCATGATTGCAATACACTTCTTCATAGAGAATGGGCTAGATGCGAGGAAAATAAAGTGTTATTGGTGACTTCTTTTGGTAAAAGAACTATTGTTAATTTTGCTCTTCATTTCTTTTCTTTCTTCCCCAAAATTTCGGTAGATGATCAACGATTTTTAGAATGTTAAAGTAATTCCATCTAGAGCACTGGTCAGTTTGGGAAAAGGTCAAGTTGGTTTCAGTACAAGAAAAATCACGTGTTCATCGGTGATGGTTTCTTTTTACACAGAAGGGGTGTGAGAGCGCGCCCAGTGGATGGAGACATTGGCAAACTCAAATCCACTCATTTTCCTGGGGTCCTAGCCTTTCAAAATAACTAAGATCGAAACAAATGAATAAGAAAAAATTGAGAATTCAAAATCATTGAACATTAGAGCTTTAGCTAATGTTCTTTTAAAAGCATTTGTTTTAATGTTTATTTATTTTTAAGAGAGAGAGACACAGCATGAGCAGGGGAGGAGCAAAGAGAGAGGGAGACACAGAATCTGAAGCAGGCTCCAGGCTCTGAGCCGTCAGCACAGAGCCCGACTCGGGGCTTGAACCCACGAACCTTGAGATCATGACCTGAGCTGAATCCGGATGCTTAACCGACTGAGCCACCCAGGCGCCTCCTAAGGTTCTTAATTCTGTTTGTGTGGATTAAAAAGTCTTTATGGAAAAGACTCTCCAAGAGGCTAATGGTAGCCCCTGTTCCACAACCAATAACATCATCAACTGAAAGGAACAAACAAACCCCAGCAAAAAACAAAGCACCCGGCAGGAGGGAAGCCAGCTGGCCAGCGAAGGTCCTAAGCGGATGCTGTGCACAGACCAGAACCAGCGCAGCGCACCTGTCTCAAGAGACAACCAGGCAAAAACAGCCTGTCAGGGTGCGTGAGTTCAGCCTACAGACAGTGGACACATCGAGAAGCTCAGAGGCAAACTGAGTAATTCGGGGGTCCTGCGGGGTGATCGCGAGGGCGGGCACTGGGGCCCGTTATCGGCTTGAGTCAAGAAGAGAGAGAGGCATTTAGGAAGGAAGGATCCTCGAGGCGTGGCAGTTTGGAGCCAGAGGTTTTTGACTCCCCAGCAGCTTCCAGCTTTGGGGAGAAAAACAAAGACCTGATTTCTACCTCTTCTGGGAGCAGAGAGGAGAAAAGGTGATCTTCTGCCAAATGGGACCCTTTGGACCTTTCTTCTTTAAATGAGAATGTCTCTTGCCTCTTCCACAGTTTCTCAAGCTGAGCGCCATCGACTTGGGGCGAGCATCCATTCCTCCATTGCGGGGTTGTCCGGGGTGCGTAGGATGGTCTGCTGTCCCCCTGGCCCGTAGCCACTGGAGACCAGAAGCACCCACCACCCCTGCAGCGATGACGACCAAGAATGTCGCCAGACATGGCCAAATGCCCCCCCCGGGAAGAAAAAGCAACTGTGCCTGAGAACATTTCAGAAACTCCAGGGGCAGCGAGTTCTGAAGAGCAGGAGCTGGGCGCTGTCTTCCCTGGAAGGGTTAGAGCGGCCAGCAGAGCTCAGGGGAAGAAGGGCAAAAATATGTCAGGTTCGAGACTTGTTTTCCTAACTAGAAAAGGGTAAAAATGTTGTGTGGGTGCAGTACAGGTTTATCCGTTTTAATTTATCGCGATTCCCCATCCCTTTGCTCACACCACAACCGTCCGGTGCTGGGTCTGCAAGGCTCCGCACGGGGACGTGGCCGGCCTGGTGCGCTGGGCAGCCACCTCTGCGGTTTCCAGAAATAAGTATAGAACTTCGCCATTTATAAACAGTACTTTCCTCGCCATGTCTCACGATGTCTCTGAGCGTGGAGGTTAATCTCCCCGAAGATATGGAGGCTCAGGGAAGTGAGAGAATTTTCCAAGTGGGTGGGACTGGGGGTGGGGAGGACCCTTCTCTGTGGAACACCCCAGCTCTGGCCACAGGGAAGAAAGAGTTCCATTTTGCACCACCCACATCCCCTACCCTGCGCAAGAAGGAGCTCAGGAGGGAATCACTGGTGAAGCGTGGTGAAGCATGTGTGTCACAGAAGACTAACCGCAAAGAGAAAGACACGCCTTAACATGGAGACCTGTCGCTGTTGCTCCTAGACCAAGTGATGGGGACACCACAGGGGTCGGCCTGATGCTGTGGGTCTGCTGGTGCCCACGACTCCCCACTCTCACCTGGGACCCAGTGCGTCCCCCAAAGAAATCCAACAAAGCCTCTAGCCCTCCCTCCTAATTCAGAGAAGACATGGGGGACAAAAGAACAAACAAAAGCTAGGGATGCCTGGGTGGTGCAGCCGAATTAAGTGACTGATTCTTGGTTTGGGCTCAGGTCATGATCTCACAGTTTTGTGGGTTCGAGCCCCGAGTCAGGATCTGCAACTGACAGGGCAAAGCCTGCTTGGGATTCTCTGTCTCCTTCTCTCTCTGCCCCTCCCCTGCTTGCTCTCTCTCTCTTTTTCAAAATAAGTGAATAAGCTTAAAAAAAAAAAAAAACAAGGAAGAACATACACAAGTCACAAGGACATAATAAGACCAACGGAAAATGTGGGGCATTCTATAAGACAGCGGGTCTGCGCTCTTCAAAAAACTAATGTCATAGAAAAGCAAAAAGACAAAGTAGAGCAATCATTCTAACCTAAGAAGGATTCGAGACAACAACCAAATGCATTGTGGGTGCCTGAACTGGAGACTGGTTTTTAAAAAATAGCTTTGAGCAGCGCCCAGTTGACTCAGTCGGTTGAGCCTCCAACTTTGGCTCGAGTCATGATCTCACAGTTCGTGAGTTTGAGCCCCGCGTCAGACTCTGAGCTGACAGCTAGCTCGGAGCCTGGAGCCTGCTTTGGAATCTGTGTCTCCCTCTCTCTCTGCCCTTCCCCTGCTCACGCTCTGTCTCTCTCTCTCAAAAAATAAAGAAACATTAAAAATAAATAAATAAATAAATGATCTAAGAAGTCAGGCTTGAATGCTTGTCTCGTCCTGCGGCAAGTTTCCAGAGCTCATTAAGGAGTGGAAATTATTAGAAAGAATCTCACACACTTTATTAATCTTTCTTCCAGTGAATCAAAGATCATCGCTGCCAGCGTTTGTTAAATCTGCAACACACATCGGCATTTTGATTGCTAATTACTGTACAGAGAGAAATCGTGGCTTCAACAACAATCTCACATACTCGAGTGAATTTAATTGAAATGCATAAATTTAAAAAACACTCTAATTTGTAAACATCCTCTTGGAAATCTTACGCCTGTGCCAAAACATTTGCAAATTGTACGCATCCAATAAAATCGGCATCTCCCAAATCTCTCTCTTGTGTGTTGCGAGGTAAAACTTCTGGCTCCTCCGACGCTACCCTCCCCCGCCCACCACGCTTGGCACAGAGTTTCCGTCTTCTGTGCACCTGTTAGCTCCTCCTCTCATGGATAAGAGTCATTCGTTCATTCATTCATTCATTCAGTTATTCATCAAATATTTACGGACAGCATGCCGAGGGTCAAGGCTCAGTTCTAGAAACCAGATATGCGGTGTTGAACGAAACTCATGGAGCGTCGAGATATCACTGTGACACGCTGTAATACCTTAATACGTTCCTAAGTCGTCTCCAAGATTTACACGCTCGGCACCGACGCCCCCGGTAAAATCCCAGGAGCAGACCCGTGCATATAATGCTTTGAAAGCAGTTCTCTCTGCTCGCTCTTCCTGTCCCTTAATTGAGCCCAGACACCACAGTCTCTGAGAAGCTTTCCCGGCATTGGATGCCCCTTGATGGGCCCCCAGCGACCTTGACTCAGCTCTATCGTCCACCGACCGGGGCTTATTGGCTTCGCCCGTTCACACGTCTGTCTCTGTCCCTCAACCCCGAGTGCCATGACACACACTGCTAGCGGCCTCCCCAGCATCCATTCTCCCCTCCTTCAGGACTTAGAGAACATCACCTTGTACAGGGCAGTACACAAAACGGCAGATAAAACTCCCCGCCTCCTAGATTCTGTTGCAACGAGGCTGCCCCGCAACACGGACTGGCTTACTACAGAGTTTTCGTGAGGGAGATAGACTCAGCTGGCCTGGTTCCCTTTTGTTCTGGCCCTTCACTGTTTGCCCTGGTGTGTGTGTGTGTGTGTGTGTGTGTGTGTGTGTGTGTGTGTGTGTGCGCACGCCCACATGTGCGTGCCGTGCATGCATGTGCGTGCACACTTGAGCATGCACGAGTGCCTGGAACGTGATGTGATGTCTGGAGATATAGCAACCAAATTGCAGCAATAAGGACATGAGGCCTGCAGCCTCCTGGACTAAAACCACAAGACATAGCAAAAAGACAGGACAAGAAGGAACCCCCCCCCCCCCAGTGACTTCTGAGTTGCTGCGTCAGCCCGGTACTGCGGGGCTCCAGACTTATTGTTATGTGAGGACATTTCCTTGACTTCCTTGTCGTTCAGACTTCCTGAGTCCCAGCCCAGTGTACCCTAAGTGACAGACCCTCTCGGGGAAAGGACCGGCCTACTCCGATGCAGTACAGGGCCCAGCCCCTCACAGGGGCCCAGCAAAGGCTCGTGGGTGGTGGGCCTCACCAGCCTCTGCCACCTTTCCCATTGTCAGCACGTGATTTCCAGGCTCGGCCACCCTCCCCCTGTAGTGCCTTCCGTGCCCTAGCTCACCCTCGGCCCTTTGCACGTGCTGCTCCCTTAACAAGAACTCTCTCTCCTCTTTCCTTATCTCCTTTGTGAATCCCTTGAGGCCCGTTCTCTGGCAGCCCCCTGCGCCCCACTGTCCAATGATACTACACCAGCAGAATGTCCCCTGTGCCTCAGTGTCCTCATCCATAAAATGGGCATGCCTCATCGGCCTCAAAGAGTTGTGAGACATGAAGCAGCAGACGCTAGCAGACTGTGGGAACAGCAAACACCCCCACAGCACCTCCCACAAGCCGGGAAGCACTCTGACCCTGCACGCACGGTGATCCCTTCACTCTTCCCTGTGACCCAAGTACAGATGAGGAAACTGAGGCCCAGAGAGGTGAAGCACCTTGCCCAGGGTAACACAGCCTTTGAATCTTCTCGGACATCAGAAAACAGAGACGAGTCATCTCCACTGACTTCTTCCCAGGTTCCTGGCCCACAGAATCTGGGAGCATAAAAAAATAGTTGCTTTATGCCACCAAGTCTGGGATGGTTTGTTACAGAACAGGAACCAGGATATGCGGCTCCCCCGGCGAGTGCCTGGGAAGCCACCGGTGGTCCTGAGTGGAGCAGGGGACCCTCCTCCAGGCAGCCTGCAGCTGGTCCTTCTCCTGAATGGGAGGCCGGGCCAGCAAATCCTCAAGAAGTCAGCCGGCTCGAAGCCAGATGACATCTTGAGGTCGTTGTCTGAGAAAAGGGGTTGTCACAGGTGCTGGGGAGGGGCCGGCAGTACCAGGACAGGCGATGGCCAAGAAAGCAAGCTGGCCTGGAATGGCCACGGTGAGGGGTCTGAGAAGCCGCTGGGCTGGGGCTCCAGTGGATCGTCCCCTGGAGTGAACAAGGCTGCCTCAGTGTTATGGGCCTGGGGGCTTCCGGCTTGGCCCCCCTGGTGGCTTTATGGGCTAGAGCCTCTAGGGTCCCTGCCAAGGGAGAGATTATAGAAGAGCGACTGTGCCTGAGGTACACTGAGAGCAGGTAAACTGAGGACCAAGCAGACAATAGGTCTAGGAGGAGGAAAGCTGGGAGGCCACCCTGGAGGAAGCCTGATTTGCCCCCGCACCAGATGTTTCACTTCCCTTTCTATCCTAAGCAGGTGCTCCAACCAAAGTCACAGTCGTTGCTCCTGCAGGGAAATGTTCCCCTGCCTTCCATGAGCGTTATCTTAAAATCCCACCTCCGAGTGACCGGCCGCCCAGAGCTCCTGCATCACTGACAGCCCAGAGACGCAAGCGGCCCTCCTGGGGGCGAATGTGCACGCATGCAGAGAGAGCCTGCCCCCAGCCAGACCGTGCTCATGTGTAATCGCCCCGCCCATCATCCCCAGGAAGGGGCAAAGCGCCAGGAACTCCCATTCCCAACTGCTGGGTCCTGCGTCCGGGGCCTCCGTGGTTGGCCTCCAGCTCCTGCTGCAGTGGACTTGACCCGCGTGTCCTGCCACCCGCCCCACCCCGGCTCTTTCCCAGGAAGCCCCAGTCTCTGCCTCCAGTGTGGCTCCTGCCCCGGCCCCTCCTCACCCCCAATAAGTGAAGCACCCTGAAAGGCCTGCTCACCACTAAACACCTCAATGGCTCTCTGAGCTTTCCTGGGCCAGCCTGTGCCCAGTGTCACACGGGGACCCTGTGAGGGAACCCCAGACTCTTCCCCCAAAACCTGCGGCTTGCCCCCCAGACCTGCTTTCAGTTTGCTGCTTCGAGGCCCTCAGTCTGCTGTCTGCTGCACCGTCCACTAGAGGCAGAGGCGCTGGCCGCAGGACGGAAACAAGCGGGCTTGTGCAACCTCAGCAGCCCTGCGGCCCCAGCTTCAGTTTATCTTGGGCCTGAAGCTTGGTACTTGCACAGGATGCCCAGTGCTCAGTGCTCAGTTCCCACACAGGATGCCTGATGCTCAGTGCTCAGTACCCACACAGGATTCCCAGTGCTTGGTGCTCAGCACCCACACAGAATGCCTAGTGCTCCATGCTCAGTACCTGCACAGGATGCCCAGTGCTCAGTGCTCAGTGCTCAGTACCTGCACAGGATGCCCAATTCTCAGTGATCGGGCCACCCCACACTTCTTCAAAGCAGCCCGGCCCTCCACTGCCACCGACGCTCAGCTCACCGTGTACACACCCAAAAGGTCACCAGGCCCTCAGACCTCCAGTTGGGAAGCTGGGATCTGAAAATTCAAAACACGCCTGAAAGCTGCCATGTGCTTTTAATTTCCCTGTTCCAGTAAAAGGAGGAAAAAAGATCCGAAGAGTGGCTCCAACAGTCAGTGAAAGAGAGCTCCGCGGAACAATTCACGGTGGCGTTTCCAGGCGCTAATTTTCAGTGGATGGTTTCATGTTTGATCATCAGTATCCTTCACAGCTGTAGAGAATGAGCGACCCAGGAAGTCGCCCGCCCTTGGTAATGAGCTAATAAATCTTTCATCCCCAAGGCCGCAGATCTGAGTGCAGACGGGAGTGGGGGGAGGGGGACTTACGTTGGATTTGCCGTAATGTCCCGGTTTACGGCCCAGGCCTGAGCGTCCAGCCATGTCCGTGAGGACCGCTCAACCACAGGCAGCCTCCGCATCGAGTGTGGACCCTGGAGGCCCCCCAGCTGTTATGAGCTGCACGGAAGGAAAGTGGGTTTGGTGAGGTCAAGGGGGAGCCTCCGTGACTGGGCTCCGTGCCCTTGTAAGGATCATGAGTGCGCCCCTCCCTCCCTGCCCCTGCCTCCCTGCTCCTCCCTCCCTGCCCCTGCCTCCCTGCTCCTCCCTCCCCGCCCCTGCCTCTCGAACACGGGGGCACGGAGAGCCTGGCCGGCTGCGGCCCCGCCCTCGCCAGAAGCTGACTGTGCCGTGCCGGCGCCTGGAGGCAGCCTCCCAGCCTCCACTCTAAGCCGAGGCCACTCAGCTGTTTCTGGGCCACCCGGTGGGCCGTATTTTGTTCAAGCAGCCCACACAGACTGAAGCACTGGGCAGGGAGGGCCCCAGAAATGTAAGGAAGGGACTGACTGCCAGTGGGAGGGTGGGGTGACCAGTGGGTCGATTTGTTATTTAACGAAGGAGAAAGGAAGGCAAGAGGAGCTTTTTGGGAAATGACTCCTTGAACAACCCCAGACTAATGGAACTTGCATTCCTGATGTCTGTGTGTAGACGTGTGTGTTCATGGACACGTGTGTACTCAGGTACTGTGCCAATAGAAATTAACCTTGCCCAAAGAGAGGTCTGGCCTTGGTGCTCGGCTCCTGGGAGGTGCCCCAAACGCTTGCAACGTCCTGCCTGATAAGAGTCATCTGTTGGCCTGGAGGCCCTGGGCCGCAGCTGACAACCTGACACTGATTTAGGGTGGATGCTTTCTTCGGGCCGTGCGTGACCAGCCAGACCCCCGGAGTGGCTGCACACCGAGGTCGGCACTGAGCCACCAACCAGGTCTACACGAAACAGATCTGATAAAAGCACTGAAGGCTCAGGAGAGCTTCCCCGGCCGGCAAAATTTCATGGAAATTTTCTACCAGGAAAAGTGCACAACTCTCGCTGGGAGAGAACATCTGGGCACATCACGCTTGGAACTGTCTAGACTCGGCCCCAGACACCTCCTCCCTTGGCTGTTTGTTGGTTTTTTTAATGTTTATTTATTTTTGAGAGGGGGGGAGGGGCAGAGAGAGAGGGAGACACAGAATCCATCCGAAGCAGGCTCCAGGCTCCCAGCTGTCAGCACAGAGCCCGACGCAGGGCTCCAACGCACAAACCGTGAGATCATGACCTGAGCTGAAGTCAGACACTTAACCAACTGAGCCACCCAGGCGCCCCTTGAGTAGTTTCTAAAACGCAGGGCGACAAGGTAGGGATTCGAGCATGTGTCTTAGGAAGGTAGAGGCGGATGTACAAAAGGATCGTGCCACTTACCTCTTAGGCACAGATGGTGGCCACCGTGAAGCCGGTCATCTTCGTCCAGGGCTTTGTCCAGACTCCGTGCACGGTTATACAGGTGCAAAGTCAGGAGGCCAAGTGTTCTCTTGTGCGGGGAGGGGCGGCATCCCACTGCTCTCGGGAACCCCTCCAGAGGGCTCTCAGCCCTCTGCTCACACCACCTTTGCCACGGCAACCAGCTCTGAGCGGGCTTTCAGGTAACCTGAGAGCCCTCGCCCTCCACTTGCTTGCTGAGGGATACCCTTGACCAGTGGGGTCAGGAGCTAGCAGAGTATTTTCCGCTCTGTTCCTTGGGTGGACGGCTCTAAGACCCATTCCATAGAATGCTCAGAGAGTCTGCAGCCTTGGGCGCCTAGCTGCCTTTTGCAGCAGCCAATGCAATAATGCATCTTTGTGCAGACTCCCCGTCCTCCTGACCCCCACCTTGCGCCTGGTGATCTCATTCCCCACGATGCTAAGACAGTGTCTGCTCAAAGTTGCTCCTCCTTGAATGCAAGGCTCTGGGTGCACAGTGGGCCAGTGTCCAAGGAACACAAGAGTCTCTGGGGAGAGAGGGTTCAGAACTCTGGTGCCTTTACCCAGAGCTCCAACGCACCAAGTGCAGGAAACTTGGGGGTCAATGGAGAGATGCCAAGATAGAGTGATTGATAGGAAATCACTCAGATGACCAAATACATATTTCTTGGGTACATTGGGTCTTCATCCACAGCTCCTGAAAGCGTTTCAGAGCCATAAAGTCAAAATCGGTGATTTGCTATTAATGAAGGTGACTATTGGAGCCCACCCAAGGGTGGGGCTGGTTAAAGGAAGACCAGTTTTGTGATTCGAGTGAGAACCGTCAGTGCTCCCCACCTCTAGGGCGGGGAGAAGGGAGAAGGACTAGAGGTTGAATCAGCCAATAGCCAATGACTTAGCCAATCCTGATGTGGGGAAGCCTCCATCAAAACCCAAGAGAGCCATTTTGGCCCTTTTGCTTCGGAGAGCTTCTTTGTTTGGGCAACGAGTGTGCTCCTGCACGCCGCCAGACCGGGCCCAGAGCCTCACGGGAACAGGATCTCCCTCGTTCAGGACCTCACCCAGTATATTTCTTCATCTGGTTATTGATTCATACCCTCTATTATACCCTTTAATAAACTGATAGGCAGAAGTGTTTTCCTGAGTTCCACGTGCCATTCTAGCAGATTAATCTAAATAAGGAGGTGATCATTGGAGCCTCCATCTGTACTGGTCGGTTAGGAGCACAGGTCACAGCCTGAGGCTGGAACCTGCTGTCTGAAGTGAAGGATGGGGGAGGTCTTGGAGGACGGAGCTCTTAGCCCATTGAATCGGATGCTACCTCTGGGTGGGCAGTGTCAAAATTGAGTTGAATTCTTGGACACCTGCTGGTGTTGGAGAATGGTGTGGTATTGGACTTGGGTCTGAGAATCTAAAAGAGTTGGTGTCTGGGGCGCCTGGGTGACTCAGTCAGTGAGCGTCTGACTCTTGATTTTGGCTCAGGTCACAATCTCACGGTCCGTGGGTTCGAGCCCCACATTGGGCTCTGTGCTGATGGTGTGGAGCCTGCTTGGAATTCTCCCTCCCTCCCTCTCTCTCTCTCTCTTTCTCTCTCTCTGTTCCTCCCCTGCTCTTGCTCAAAAAAAAATAAAAAAGAGTAGGTATCAGTGAAAATGATTTCCTAGTATGACAGCCAGTGAATTATACTAAGGGTCCCTACGGGGAATCCACAGCGGGACGAGGCCGGGCTGGTGGTGCGCAGGCAGAGGGCCAACCAGGAGGGCTGGTTCTCTAAAGCATTGTGAGCTGTAACAACAGGACTCCTAGAGCACAACTCTGAAACGTAGTGTGCCTCATCCACTGGAGCTGGGACCGAGGGCTGCGGCCAGCCGATCTCAAGGCCAGACCACCCCGGGAGTGTGTCTGAGGGAGAATCACTGACCAAGGAGGTGGGAATTAGCAGCACCTCGCATACAGCCTTGGAACCCAAGCACGGGGTCTGGGGCCTGGACGCGGAGGGGGCAGGGAGGACATCACGAGGCCGGACGAGCAGGGACAGCCTCCAGCAGTGGCACCACGTGCAGCCGGGGGCGGTGATCCTGCACTGACAGCCTGAGGTCCCCTGGCCTAGCATTCACCCAGAACTGAGTGCCTTTGGATTAAGCAAACGCCCGGTGTTCTGGTCCTGCCAGGGGACGAGGGAGGCAAACTGAGAAGGAAACAGGGAAGGAGACAAACCATTAGAGACTCTTAAGCGCAGAGAACAACCTGGGGGTTGCTGGAGGTTGGAGGTGGGGGGGAGGGGCTAGACGGGAGACGGGCACAGAGGGCACTTGTTGGGATGAGCACTGGGCGTCGCACGGAAGTGATGATGCACTGAATTCTCTTCCGGGAATCAGTATTATGCTATATGTTATCTAACTTGGATTTAAATTTTTTAAAGTAAATAAAAAATTCAACATGGATGAGCTGTTAGAGGGATCCAGAAGAAAGCCAAGAAGTGATGTCACCGTATTTGTACTTCAAGAAACAGAGAAGGAAGCCGACCAAAATCTGGGCACCAGCTGCGTGGTAGGTGCACGGTCTCATGACCAGTGATTTCCGTTTATTCCCACTTGGACGTGGGGTCTGCTCTCGCCTGCCTCACCCCCTCTATACCCAGGCCATCAGCCAGGGTGCCTCGGGCCGCCAAACAGAAGCCCCCAACCCAAAGTGGCTTAAATAACGATGATGCGTTATCTTACAAAATTGAGCCCTAATCCTGCCTGTGCTGCCCCCATCTCTTCCCCACCCCCAGGCAGGCCTTAAGAGGCCATTACCCCCTTGACATGATGCAAGGCCCACGGGACCGGACGGAGAGGTCACCTTCTTCCCTAGAGGCTCCTTGAGAGACAAAAGAACCTTTCTTACCAGAAGCCTCCCCCAGGGAACCCCCTCCCATCTTGTTGCTCCAAATCCAGGCAGGGACAGGGACACTGGGTGAAGGTGACATGACCAGGGCTGTGTAGGGAAATTGGGGCTGTCTGGGGTCAACGCAAGTCACTGTCACTTCACTCATGTCGGAGCAGGGGATGGGGGTAATACCTGAGCACACGTAAGGTTCTGTTTGCAAAGGAGAAGGAAGGCAGAAGGCAGCAGTGGCTGCCGCGCCTGGTGAGACAGGAGGTCAAATGCACTGTGTTAGTGTCCCAGAGTTCCTATAACAAAATACCACGAGGTGGTGGCCTAAAACAAGAGAAATACGTTCTCTTGGGGTTCTGGAGGCCAGAAGTCCAAACTCACAGGGTCAGCGGGGCCGTGCTCCCCCTTGGGGCTCTAGAGGACCCCTCCTTGCCTCTTCCGGCCTCTGGTGGTGGCCGGTCATCCTTGGTGTCCCTTGGCTTGTAGACAACTCGTTCCAGTCTCTGCCTCTGTCTTCACTGAGCATTCTCCCCTGCGGGTCCATGTCCCTGATCCCAATTGCCCTGCTCTTAGAAGGAGACCGGTCATCTCAGATTCAGCGCCCACCCCGATCCACTTTGACCTCCTCTTGCTTGACTTGATACACATGCAAAGAGCCTATTTCCAATTAGAGTCACCCTTCGCAGCTCCCAGAATGGATATGAGTTTTGGGAGGATCACGATTCAACCCACTACAAACCCCGAGTGAAAGAAGAGATCCTCTGAATCCCGTGCC
This sequence comes from Helogale parvula, assembly GCA_004023845.1. Classification (NCBI taxonomy): domain Eukaryota; kingdom Metazoa; phylum Chordata; class Mammalia; order Carnivora; family Herpestidae; genus Helogale; species Helogale parvula. The sequence goes on from PJEM01005787.1 coordinate 22,963, forward strand.
TGGAGCGGGCCTGGCCTCTAGACTGTCTTGAGGAAAGTAAAAAGCAAGCATCATTCTTCGGTCTCCTGTGGAGGCCTGTCCTGGGAACACGTGGGTGCTTTCCTCCACGCCCGCCCCCCACACGTGAAGAGTGCAGGGCCCACTCCCCTCCCCCCGCTGCTTCTTGGTTTGCTGCGCACTGTCCGCCGCTCGGACATAGCTCTGTGCACAAGGATGACCTCTGTGTCCTGTCCGCTCAGTGTCACATTTCTCCTGATTCCCGTGCTCCGCCTTCACCTCTGTCCGGCTGCAGTGAGGTGAGCCCCTCACTCCCTGAAATTGGAGGACGCGGCCCTCCTGAGGCAAAATGGGGAGGCAGGCGCAATCTGGCTAGAAAGTTCTCGGTTCCAGGTTCCAGGTTCCAGCATCTATTAACAAGTTACTTTGCTTTGCTTCCTCTGTCTCTTTATCTCCAAAGGGAAGGACCTGTCCAACAGGAGACAGTGGGTCAGTGGCCCTGCCGTCAGGCCGAATGCTCAGTCCTTGGTGCTCAGTCCTGTTCATTGCGAGCTAGTAACGCTGTCATGCAGGACGGGGACCAACAGGGCAGCTGGGACTCACGAGGGTCTGACACGCCCGGCTGAAAGCATGTATTCTGAATGAAGAAAGACTTGAACTGGCGCCATTTCCAGTGGCCGGGGGGGCTCAAGCAGAGGCAGCAGCCGCCTGGTTGGTCACAGGAGACTGAGGGGCTCTGCCCAAAGGAAGCCCTTAAGAGCGGGAACTACCAGACTGGGCTCCAGGGACCCTTGCAGTTCAGCACGGAGAGCATGGGACCTGACTTGAAGCCCCGCCTCTGATGGGTGAGGCTGCTGGGACCACTCTGCCTGGTCAGAAAGGCCCAGAAACTGAGGGGAGAGCCCATGGCCAGCTTCAATAGCTCCAGCAGGGAGACGCAGGATCCCTTCATCCTGCCTCATGACCTAACTGCTCCTGCCACTGTGGCTGGTAAGTTTGGTGCCAGACACTTACGAGCCTGTAGAGGGGATACGAGTCAAGACCTGGAACCACCCAAGGCAGTAAGGAAGAAAAAGGGCCAAGGTGTGCAAGAGGGTCAGGGAAGGACTCCGAGCAAAGATCTGGCCAG
>PJEM01005787.1:24188-93257 GCA_004023845.1 Helogale parvula
CACCACCACCACCATCACCACCACCACCACCATCACCACCATCACCACCACCACCATCACCACCACCACCATCATCATCATCATAAACACCATCCTCCTCCTCCTCCTCATCTATGATTATTGAATTTTTTTTCCAGGATTGGGCATTGTCCTTTGTATCTATTATTTAATTTAACCCCCCAAACAACTCTATGAGGTCAACTGTATCATCCCCATTTTACAGATGAGGAAACGGAGGCCCAAAGGCAGTAAATCAACTTTCCGAAGCCACCAGGCAATGAGGAACAGTCCAGAACATGAAGCCGGACTTCAGAGCATATGCTCTGAGCCATCATGCCTTAACACCATCCGAAGGTCCATCCGTAACTACAGGAGCAGATGGGTCAGAAACTGATGATCACTCAGAAGATTCCAGAAGCATCTATGGCTCTTCCTGCAGTGTGGGAGCCTCCGGCTGGTGCACAGATTCTGTTTCTGGGTGATGGGCACACAGAAGATGTGCTACACATATTTTACATGTCCCCCAAGTAAAATGAGGCCACTTTGAGCCCCAGCTCAGTGCCACCAACGTGTGTCCAGACAAAATGGAAATGTGCCTCCAAGAAGCTGCAAAAAGGAATGAAGGTCTTGGTTGAATGTCTTGCCTTGAGAGGGAATTAAGTCACAAGACACTCAAGATCTCTTCAAAATTTCCTCTACTCGCCCCCAGTCTCTCACTCAGTGACCTTTCCCTCCCCTCTCTCCCCACACTCCACTGCCCGGTTCTCGGGCCTCACCTTCTCTCTTCCTCTGCAGGCACTCATCAACTCCCTTCTCTTGGCTTCTTCTGCAACTTCTGGAACTTTCAGCTCATTGACCAGGGAGGGGGAGGCCCAGGCAGCACGTGCCGAGAACCCAGGCTGCTCGCTAGAACCTGGGTGGGGACGGTTGGGAATACCACGTCCTTCATCACCTCAACCGGAGGACGGAATGGGGCTCTGAGAGGTCCAGAGCAGCTAGAAGGAGCAAAGTGGGGACCTTTGCTAAATGTGGAGCACCAGCCACGCCCCCTCTCTCGACCTTGGCTTCCCCGAGAATACGGGAGAGTCCAGGTGGCCTTCAAGTTCCTCTCCTGGTTACAGGCGTGGGGGGCGGCGGCGGTGCTAACATGGCCTTGAGTTCTGGACCTGACTCCACAGGCCCCGGTTCCCCCTAGCCTCAGGCCTCCTGCTGTGTGGGGGTTGGGGGGAAAGAGGCTGAACTGCAAGCCAAGGTGCCTTCCTTCTCACTCTGGGACAGAGAATCTTCTCTGTCGTTCTAACACTGGGTCCCTCCATCCCACCTTCAATCAGCCAGCGTGCTTCTCCAGCATTGAGCCTGTGAGAAGGGAAAAATGAGACTCTAAAATCTTGGCATCGTGGGGACGAACCACATGAGATTTGAGCTCTTTGCGTTCGTCCTTAAGAAAGAACTCACCTTTCCCACAGTCTCCTGCCCCTTCCTTGAAGCTCAAATTCACACCAAGTTTTCTCCTCCCAGAATCGCGACTCCTTTCAAAAGAAAAAGCCTCAGGCAGCACTTTTCACTTTTCAGGGCTCTGTATTGAACATGCAGGTTTTAATCTTCCTAAACGTAAAGCTCAGATTTCAGAAAAGATGAGGGAAGATGGAACCCTGAGAGGGATGGGCCAAGTACAAACTTGTGCCCTGTGCCCACAGCCATCAACCTCGGCTCTTGGCTCCGCCCACCAGCTTGCATTTCTGTAGCAGGATGGGGGGAGGGGCAGAGAGGATGGGGGCGGGGACGCTTTGCCTGCATTTACATGGTATTAAGATTTCGTCCTTCCTGGCTCAAAGACGTGTAAACACAAAAATACCACCAAGAAAATGAGTTTCCAGAAAAGTCTCAGTTCTTACAAGAGGTTTATATGCACCACCAATACCCCACCCCCCACCGGGTCCGTGTTTCTAACACTTTTATGAACACACGAATCACTTGATCTTTTTTCAATGTATGTTCTGACTCAGCAGGTCGGGGCCAGGCTGGGGCACCTGTATTTCTCACACGTGATATCGCAGCTGCCGATCAGGGATCACACTGAGCAGCAAGGACTCAGCAAGGACTTCATGGGGCACCTGGGAGGCTCAGCGAGTTGAACATCTGACTCTTAATTTAGGCTCAGGTCATGATCTCACGGTCCATGGGTCTGGGCCCCACATCAGTGCTGACTTCATGGAGCCTGCTCGGGATTCTCTCTCTCTCCCTCTGTCTCTACCCTTTACCCATGTGCATGTTCGCTCTCTCACTCTCTCTCTCTCAAAATAAATAAACTTTAAAAAAAATGTTTAAAGTACTTCATTATGTCCCAAAGCCAGAGGCCAGAGGTGGAGAGAATCAGGGCGATTCACAGCTCAGTCATGTCAATATGCTTGGTCAGTGTCTGCGATCCTCCTGCCCCCAAGATGGCTGCAAATGGCATGCCCTCACATGAGTGATCCCGGAGAGGAGGCCGAAAGGGGCTCTTTTCCAACATCTGTTCCTTCCACTGTACACTTGCCCCAAAAGCCTCCTAGAAGACGTCCCCAAATATCTCACTGGCCAGCACTCTGTTTGGTGGCCCCCCGGGCTGTAGGGGAGCTTGGAAGGATGTGCACCTGGCAGAAGGGAAAGTGGTTAACACGGCAGATGCTTCAGGAAGCAGAGAGGGGAATCGCTACCAGCTGGCGGACCAGCAATGTCTGCCATTGCCAACTTCCTTTAAATTTTTTTAAATGTTTATTTATTATTGAGAGACAGAGAGACAGAGCACGAGCAGGGGAAGGACAGAGAGAGGGGGAGACACAGAATCTGAAGCAGGCTCCAGGCTCTGAGCTGTCAGCACAGATCTCGACACAGGGCTTGAACTCACAAACCAGGAGATCATGATTTGAGCCAAAGCTGGACCCTCAACTGACTGAGCCACCCAGGCGCCCCTGCCATTGCCAACTTTCGAGCAATTGATGGCCTTCCTCTCTTCCCTGTCTCCTGGGGGCCGGTGGGATGTGACAGGGCTCACGCCAGATTCCAACAGCCACGGGAGACAACAGGCATCTGGGACGCAGGTGCGACGCAGCCCAGGGGACCCTCACTGGGGGACCCAGGCGGGACACGGTCCAGGTGTCCCCATGGCCCAGTCGGGGCTGTCACCCCTCTCATCAGACAGCCTGGAGCCTGGGCAGACGACAAGCCCTGCTCCCTTCCCCCCTCTTCTCCGGGAGCCAACGCATCGTGTTTCCTCGTATCCTGGAAACCACATGAGCGACATCAAGCTGGGAAGCGGATCCACCGAGCCAGCCATGAGCGGTGCCAATTAAACCCGCCCTGCAGACCCACAGAGCACTCAGCGTTGGGAAGCAAGGTGTCATGTTTTCCAGAAGCACGAGGCTGCCCCTTGGAAACAAGGGTTACCATGGTGACATTTTCTACCTGGGCCTGCCTCCGGGAAGGTTGGACACAGGACCCACGGATTCCAGCCAAACCCAGAGAACTGCACAGAACAGAGCCCTGTGGGCGGAGGGCAAGCAGGCTCAGGAAGTCTCCCCTCTCGGAGGCTCCAGGTGTTTGGACCTGCGGGGTCACACGGGAGCTCTTGGTGAGGTGACGCAGAAGGGGCCCGGTTCCGAGTCAGACCCGGATTCCAACCCCGCCTTGGCCAAGGGCCTGCGTGTGGCTCAGGCCAGGTATTGATCTGCTTTGGCCTTGAATCCTTCATCTCGAAAATGGGGGGCGAGCAGGGCATAGACCCTGATAGACAGGATTGTTGGATGCGAACAAGACCACAGGCGTGCGGGGCTGGGCCCGGTGCCTGGTCAGAGCCGCCAGAGCCGCGTCTGGGGTGGTGTAGATGCCGCGTGTATGGAAGGCCATCTGAACGTGACCTTCCCTGGGCCCGAATGGGCAGACTCAGGCCAGCTGGCACCAACGTGAGGTGAAGGTAAACACGGGACCCCAGGGCATCAAGCTGTGGGAATTCCTGTCCCAGGGACTGGGAATGAGGAGCGTGTAGAATCAGTGCTACCCGGGAAGCCAGACGCGAGGCCAGGGGCCGAGGGACCCGCTCTCTACCAGGAACTGTGAGGTCAGGGCACACCTTCCCTTCCAGACAGAGCTGGCTGGGCACGTCCACGGGGCCTCGTGGTCACAGAATCAGAACGAGGAGGCTTCGGAGAACAGAATGCGTAGCGGCTCCCTTGCACCATCGAGGTGCCTCATCTGCAGAGCCCTAGTCCTTCCGGTGTCTGGCCTGCTGAGCCCCTGTGGGCCAGCTCACACTGACGGCGCAGCCCCCACGAACAGGGCCCGGAGGACCCACACCGCTGCCTAGTCCCCCTTCCACTCTTCCTTCCAACACGACCTCATCGAAATTTGTATCTCCAACAACCTTATTTCAAATTTTGTCACACTCTGAGGTAGAAGGGGTCAGGACCTCAACATATCTTTCTGGAAGACACATTTCAAACCGTAACTGAGTAATTTTAAAACACTGTTTAAATGTTTAACCCAACATGGATACATGAGGGACTAACACGTGAAATTCACATGGGCTTAGTTAAGACCCTCCCATCTGGATGCCAGACGTCCTTCACCCTCCTCTGCCTTTGGAAGCGCTTGGGGGTAAGAACGTATCTCGGACGGGCCACTTACCCTCTCGGAGCATCGACTGGGATAAGGGGGAAGGGAGCCCAAATATGTAAACCTGGAATGCGCAGGCGTGACGGCTCACAAGCACAGAGAGCGCAGACCCTCAGGAGGGTGTCCGGGAAATTTGCAAGAATTTGAAATAGACGGAAAAGGTTACTGGGTCCCCACCTCGTGCACCCCTCCAGGGCCATGTGATTTTCGTGGTCTGCCCCTCTCATTATCATTGAGCCAGCAGACGATGCAGTAAGTTCTAGAACACTTAGAACAAGGCAAATGATTCTTGTCCATAGTGAGAATGCAATCGACAGTTGCCCCGTGGATATTGACTAGTTTTGCATCTCCTTCTACATTCACGTGGGCTTTCTGGATTGTCTCGGTATTTGTGTGTTCTTTGAATTTTCCTTTGAACTGATCGTCACATACTATTGGTCTGCTCATTAAAGGATGAGTTCAACGTGCCCGTGTTCACTTCATATTCTCTGAGACTCGTGATTTTAACATTTACTGAATGATCTTTTTAACGGGGGCGACAAAGCAAAGCATTTGACTCTACAAGTTCAACATACAATGTACAAGTGGGGCAATGTGTGATCACACATGACGACAGCAACAACAAAATCAGCCCGTGACACTCCCAGGATCTCTATGGACTCCAGCATAATCTCAGAAATGATCAGCGACGGCAAGTCTTCAGGTGTCCAGCAGGCTGCAAGGAAGGCCAGATGCTCTTTTGCGCTGTATTTCACGAAGTGCAGAGAAAAATAACAAGTGGAATCATAAAAGTGTCACTGCTGGCTGTATGGTCTGGGCACGTGTGTGCCAACGGGCTGAAGCCAAGTTGCCGAGGCATTGCTGACAGCCCCAGTGACTGGAGGTCCTGGGCCAAGGCCATGGCGGAGCTGTCAGGCGTGGTGACTCGACCTGCACAGACAAGTACAGCCTGCCTTGGTCCTGGAGGGAGGAGGAGACAGAGCCCCTGCTGCCCCATGGAGAAGAGTCTATGTAGTCAGTGACTCTCAGAAGGCATTTCTGAATCCAGAGCTGAGGCTGCGACAGGTCCTTTATGAACTTTTTTTTTATAATATATTTGTTTTATGTTTTGTGTTTATTTTTGAAAGAGAAAGAGACAGTGTGAGCAGGGGAGGGTCAGAGAGAGAGGGAGACACAGAATCCGAAGACAGGCCCCAGGCTCTGAGCTAGCTGTCAGCACAAAGCCCAACATGGGCCTCGAACCCACGAACCGTGAGGTCATAACCTGAGCTGAAGTCGAATGCTTAACCAACTGAATCACCCAGGTGCCCCTGAACTTCTAATTAAAGAAGTCCGTAACCTTGGCCACCTGCCGCTGCTTCCGAGCTGGGACATCCGCCACGCTCCACAGCATGGCACAGGAGATGGAAGCCCTCTGAGCTTAAAAAGTCAGGAACCCTTCCTCCCAAAGTTGTGCCAAGAGCCCAGGCTCGGGCTTGAGGCAGACCTGGGTTCAAATCCAGCTCTCTTTTCTGCCTGCTGTGTGACCTCCAGAGGACCTTCCTCAGTCCCTACAAGGAGACTAACAACACTGCGCACCTAGTGAGCTGGGGGTGGGTGGGGGGAGGGTAACCTGAGAACGTAGGCACTGGCTGAAAACAGTCCCCCGTATGGCACAGTCGACCCACAATACTGGCCGCCCACCTGCTCCTTCATGTAGACGGAAACAGGAGGTCTGATGTCAGCTCTCAAGGCACGAAACACACCCTGCCATGTTTTACTTCTAGTTCCGACAGACTCATTCATTTCTGCTCTCCGGGTCTTTGGAGAAAGGGACTAAACCAGGTATGGAACCCAGGTATTTGGCACGGGCCATATTGCAGGACTTGGGAAAATGGAGGTGCTTTCCTAGAACACGACGCCAAAGCTCCAGCAAAACACGGCTCACACTCTCTCTTCCTCTTGACCCTCTTCAGACAGATGCTTTGTGGCGGGACAAGAATTTCTGGATGGGGCAGAGCAAATCCGGGGATAACTCCTCAGAGTTATTTGTGGAATTTTCTAGCCTCCCCACCCCCCCCGCTGCCTGCCCTCTGGAAAACAGAATCTCTGCCGTATTTCTAGCATCCAGCCTCCCAAGGGAAGAAGTGACAACATCTCCTTCAGTCATGAAGACGTCTGGCTGTTCTCCAGCACCCCAAGCCAGAGTCATAAGCCCCGCAGGGCAGGTGCGTGGCGGCCGCACCGCAGAAGCGGGCCACCTGCAGGTCGGCGTGGGCAGCTGGACTCATTATGTAAGGTGATGGAATTCTCTGGCCTGGAAAGCTCCCCGGGTCCATGAAGGAATTGGCCTCTGCGTTCTGGCCAAGTGATTAATATTAAGTGAAAAACACTGCTGAGAATCAAAGGGGCCAGGGTAAAGCGTGTCCTGAAATAACTCCCAGGCTACACACCCAGTAGCTGCACCCCGCGCCTGGCGGCAGCACCGACCTCAACAAGAACCCAGGGGTGCAATTCCTTTCCCTCCCCTACAAAGACCACTCTTTTTCTGAAAGTCATTTTCTCCCTTGACGACTATTCCAGGAACACAAGGAGAGATCATAGTTTCTCCTAAAACTCTACCCCCAGATGTGCTGATGTATATGCCGCAGCGACACAGAGTCAACAAGAAGCTGTCCATGCGGAAATCCAAAAGCACAAAGGGGAAGTCTTTAGAACTGCCCCTCCCTGCCCCCAAGGTCCCGCTCAGGACCTGTGTCAAGTGCATTTGCAGATCCCATTCGTGGTGACCCACGTGTCTCCCGGCCTCAGAGGAGCTGGCTACGATCTGCACCGACCGTTCCTCCAGGGTCCGTGGAAGGCCGCGTTGCTGGCAGCGCAGGGGGTGGCTTAGTTCACGTCCCCAAGATCACCTCTGGCCCCCGGTATCATTTGTGCCCCTCCTCACCTCCTCCTGCGCATGCTGTGGGTCAGTCATGGAGCCAACTCAACCTGGACCTTGCATTTTCTACACATGCACACACGCACACTTGCACACGCTTGCAGGTGCGCTCGCGCATGCACATACCCACTCGCACACCCCCACACATACCACTCGCATCAGGCATCTGTGTGTATACAGGTTTTTAACACGGTAATTGGCAGCAGCGAGGGAATGTCTGGACAGAGTGCTATCCATTCAGGACGCGCTGCCTTCCTTTGGGCACACAGACTACCTTTCCCAGCTTCCCTTGCGGTTGGGTTTGACCACGTGACTTGAATTCTAGCCAATGGAAGGGGAGCGAGGGGCAGGGACCCCCCCCCCCACCATGTCTGTATATACTAGAATGCTCCTCGGCCCCCAAAAGGAACAAACCACTAGTACCCAGACTGTGTCAGCGTGAACCCCAAAAACATTACCTCCGTGAAAGCAACCAGACACGAGAACTTGTATGATTTTATTCATAGGAAATGTTCAGAACAGGCAAATCTGTAGAGATGAAAAGTAAATTAGGAATTATGTAGGGAGTAGAAACAGTAAATGAGCACACAGGATCTTGTGGGGGTGGTGATGAAAATATTCTAAAGTTACTGAAAACCACCAAATTGTACATCTGAAATGGGCAAATTTTATGATATGTAAAATATACCTCAATTAAGTCATTTTAAAAAATAAAAGAAATGAGCATGCCATTTCCAGGGCTGGTATGGTTTTTACTCTATTTTATTTTATTATTTTATTTCATTTCATTTCATTTCATTTTAATTTATTTTATTTGTTATTTTACTTTATTTTTTAAAGGTTTTATTTCTTATCACCTACCTACTGTAGTGAAACTCCTCTTTTATTGAAATGTTTTTATATATTTTTGAGAAAGAGAGAGTACGAGTGTGCAAGCAGAGAAGGGGGCAGTGGGGGGAGCGGGGGGAGCAGGTGAGGAGAGCAGGGGCGTGTGCAGCAGGGAGGGGGCAGAGAGAAAGGGAAATGGAGGGTTTGAAGTGGGCCCAGGCCTGATGGGGGCTCGAACTCACAAACCAGGAGATCATGACCTTAGCTGAAGTCAGACCTTGACCGACTGAGCCGCCCGGGCGCCCCGCCAGGACAGCTCTGTCAGAACCCACACAGGCTCTGCTCCAGGTCCCCTCCCTTCCCGCTGACTGATGTGGACGGACAGAGAGGGGCACAGGGGCCCTGAGTGACTAGGAGGCAGAGAGCCAACCCCCAGGCTGTTCCGTGAGCAAGACCTGAACTGCCACGTGTTGAAACACGACTTGTTTGGATTTTGTTTCTACAGCAGCAGCTCCCACGAATTTGCTTTTGTGCAAAAAGTTCCATCTAAACTGCATTCTGGGTCTTTCTTCGGCCACACCACCACTGGAACTATTTCTTCTCCAGAAACTCTTTCATCTCCCCCATGTGTCCTCTCTTCCCCTCAAACCTTCCTCCCTCTGCCTCATCCCTACCTCTAGGAACTCCAGAATCTTCTCTATCTTCATTATGCAGAGCTCAGAAGTCAGGAGACAACCAAGCAGGACGAATTTAGCAGTGGGAGAGAGAAAGGAGGTGAGGGAATTGTAACCTCTGTGTGTTGGGGGTAAGAGAGCCGAACCAGGGGTGGGGTCAGCCTCTAGCAAACTCCACGGGGGGTGCCCGGCCTCGGCTGAGGCCACGTAGCCACGAGCACTAGCCAGGGAAGGGACGGAAGCAGACCTGGGGCCGGGAGCACGCAAGCATCCAAGTTCTTCCTCTTCTCCAGAACTAAGGCAGGGTGAGGGCTGACCGAATCAGACACATTCTTTAGGTCATAGAAGAGAAAAGCTGTTGACCGTCGGCAGGAAAGAGATAGTGAAACAAGGAATGCCCTCGAAGTGTGCATATTATGTGCAACAAGCAAAATAATTTTTGAGGCATCATTGAAACTGTGGGAGAAAATCCTGGAAAGTGCCTGCGGCATAAGCGATGATGAACGGAAGCTAACTTTGCCAGCCTATAATTATTCACTGAAGGCGTTTACAACGGCCTGGGCATTTTCTGTGTGCGGCGCACTGATGCTGTCTGGCTCCGAGCCCCGCAGAACGCACCCTGCCCCCCAAGCCCGACACAGCACACCACCCTCACCGCCCTCCTCAGCACTGCCTGAGAGCGGCCTGTCACCTCGACGGCTGTGGCTTCCTCCAGCTCCTGCTTCTGCCTCCTGTTTCCTCCTCCAACCCACGCCTTGCAGCCACGTTTGTAATCATGTGGCATTTCTGCCCACAATCCTTTCAAGACTTCCCATTGCCACCAGGATAAAGCTCCTTTCCCTTAGCAGAGCAGGGGTGCCCTGTTCTGTTATTCTGGTTGTGCACTGCACAGGTTTAGGGGTGCTCCTAGAATGGTGCAGTACACAACCCACACAACCGTTCCTTCTGGTCTTGAGTCTGACATTGAGACACCTTGAAGGTCTTCAGGCCCCCAAACCTCTCTGGCCTCACCTGTGCCCATCTTTGACAGGTACCGTCTGTCTAACTACTTAGCATCCCCAACTGTGAGGGGAAGAGCCTTCCATGGCTCTGATCCTTCCGCCCAGAACCTCTCCCACCCCCTCTTCACCCAGGTATTTCTCATTCTCCTTCAAAGCTCAGTTCAGCATCCTCCAGAAGATGGCCTCTGTCCTCCACACTCAGTCCCCTGTGTTCCCTGGGCCACCCAGTGCTGCTGTTCCCGGACACCACATCAAAGCACAGACTGCCCCGTGTGGCCACTAATCTCTGAGCTCTCGGAGGACGGTGTCAGGTGAGGAGATGAAACGGTAGGCTTGGGCCGGCCCTGGTGGAGCCTAAAGTGCAGGCACGGGTGGTCCTCCGACAGCCAGGAGAAGGGCCAAGAGGAAAATGCTGAGAGAAGCCAGAGGGAAAATGAGGCCAGACAGAGGGCCCTGTGACACCACTTGTGTCACCACTGAGAACCTGGAGGAAAGACAGCAGAGATGGTTGTTGCAAACACTCAACTGTCCCCACCCCATCCCCGCCGCACCTCTCCTGTCCACCCAAGCCTTTCGTGGGACCATGGCCGCCATCCCTTGTTCACCCCAGGGCTGGCCAGACACCGGCTAATTCAGCCTGGCGGCGGGGCCCTGGGAAGGGCAGAGGTGGCGCAGGTAATACGGGCAGGTGAACACAAGCAGCACCACTCTCAGCGGGAACTGGTGCAGGCCTCCCATGTGACCCAGTGACGGCCTTGGGTTACAAAGCAGTACTAACGGGGCCCAAAGAACCAAGGGTACATATGCGGCTGAATCCCCTTGAAATGTGGTACAGAGCCCGCCCCAGCTGGAGACACAGTTCCCTAAGGCCACAGAGCCCCCACGCCCTGGCACCGAGCCTCTTGGGGAGAGTGTCTTTGTTTACCTAGAGAGATAATAAAACTGCCTAATCATGGAGATTAAAATGGAGTCACATGGGGTGCCTGGGTGGCTCAGTCGGTTAAGCATCCAGCTTTGGCTCAGGTCATGATCTCACGGTTGGTGAGTTCGAGCCCCGCGTCAGGCTCTGTGCTGACAGCTAGCTCAGAGCCTGGAGCCTGCTTCAGATTCTGTGTCTCCCTCTCTCTCTGACCCTCCCCTGCTCATGCTGTCTCTCTCTCTCTCTCTCTCAAAAATAAATAAAACATTAAAAATTTTTTAAAATAATAATAAAATAAAATAAAATGCAGTCACAGAGATTAACCGAGAGCCACCAGAATCCTCCTTGTGCTGCGATGATTAAAATTCTCCTGATGGGCCTTTGGTACCAAAGTTCCCATCACTGACTTCTCTCTAAAGGGACAGCTCTTTCTTTCTGTGTCCACACAGCAAACACCTACTTGAGAGTTCAGGCCAGGAAGGGTCTGGGGGGGGGGGGCGGGGGAGTAAAAGCAGCCTGGGGGCCTGGGGGGGTGCCGGTGGAGGGTCGGCTGCATTCAAAGGAAGCTTGGCCAGGATGGTTGCAAAACCTCTTCTGGAAGAAACCAGGTGCCTCCTTTCCTTTTATTTTGTTGTGTTTTGTTTTTTAATGAAGTCGATGAGTGAAATGCTTTTGGTTCTACCCTGGGTTTCTAAATCTTGGGCTTTTTTCTTCTTTAAATGAGAAACAGACCACAATGGAGGCACTTTGTGATGTACATTAAATGCAGACACAGCCAGAGAAAACGCAAGAAAAAGCAGACATAACACAAGGCTATACATCACTGCTCACATGCATATGCATTAGCTCAGTACCTTAAAATAAGCCAGTTTCTAGTCTTTCATTATGCAGGGAAGGGAGTATTTTCCAAACACTTTCTCAATTAAGGGGAAATGGCTCTGGCAGCATTCTTCTCCGATGGTCCTGAACCCCAGTCCCGTCCCTTCCCTCCTGCGCACCGTCCTTTCTGCACACATTACCGAGTTCCGTCCTTTGGGTATTTTGTTACTCACCAGTTAGAAGGGGGAAAATCATTTAAACAGGCCACAAATAAGCAGAAGAATGTCCTAATTAAACACAAGGGATTTGGAGTTAGAAAAGCCAGGCCCTGGGTGGCTCAGTCGGTTGAGCGACCCACTCTTGATTTCAACTCGGGTCATGATCCTGGGGTTGTGGGATCAAGCCCCAAGTTGGGCTCTGCGCTGAGCATCGAGCTGGCTTGAGATTTTCTCTCTCTTTCTCTCTTCTTTTGCCTCTCTCCTCAGCTCACATGCTCGCTCACTCGCTCTCTCTCTCTCTCTCTCTCTCAAATTAAGAAAGAAAGAGAGAGAGGAAGGAAGAAAGAGAGGGAGAGAGAGGAAGGAAGGAAGGAAGAGGCCAAGTACAAGTGTCTCAGCCACTAACTGTTTGGCAGGTGAGCACCGCTGCAGCCTGTGTGTCCCCCTCTATCCACGGAGACCAGGGAGGAGGGAGGTGAGGTTTGTAGATGATGCCGGTGGGGGGTCTGAAGAGTGTCTACTGAAGCATAAGCTGTATTATTACGTTTCACAAATTGTCCGTACACAGCGCAGCACTTAGCCCAGCTTCTTGGGCCGGAAGGGGTCTCGGAGACCCTCTAGTGCAACCATCCCCTACAGGAGAGGCCGATGGGGGTGGGGGTGGGGGGAGCAGGGGGCTCACTAGCGCCAGGAGGCAGGGAGGAAGGAGCTATTTCTTACTGAGTACCTACCATGTGCTGAGGCCCACAGTTCAGCACCCTGGCTGCCACTTAGCTCCCCCCAGAGCCTGTCTGCTGCTGCCCCTAGCAACGCTCCGGGTGAACGGCGTGAGCCCAAGCTCGCTTAGCTGTGTTCCTGGCCATGAGGCCCTAGAAGACCCCCCCCGCCATCTGGGACACAGATGCAAGTAATAGAACCGCGCCACCACGGCCGCCACCATCACCACCATGCTAGCAAAAAGAACAATCTATCGTAAAAACACAGGTTGGATTACGGAGTCCAAGAACAGGAGAAAACTCAGGCTTTGGGAAACGGACGAGAAGCAGAACCCACTGTGCCCTTGGAGACCCAGGATGTCGCCAGTCTCCTGGGCGCATCTGTGCCATTGTCCCCCCGGGCACCAGGCACAGTGCAAAATGCATTTCATCGCATCCTCCCACAACCCAGTGTGGCGGGTGGACTTGGCCTCGTGTCATGTTCAGAAACAGAGGCACAGACCAGGGACCCGCCTGCCCAAGCTCAGCCCAGCTGATCATCGGGGAAGTGGGATCTGAACCAAGCGATCGGGGGCTGTCACTCTGATCGGGCCAAGCAGGTGAGGGGTTCCCAGCCCGGGTCAGTCAGCACGGTCTGGAGGCAAGAAGACACAGGCATCTAAGGTCAGGAGAAGCTTCTGCCAGAGAAGCACCAACGTGGAAGAGAGCCACCGCGATCCGCTCTGGTGTCCCCTCTGAGTTCCAGCTGTGAAGACCTGCCTCCAAGGGAGCAACCCCTTCCCAGCTGGCCCCACCAGCCTGCCCGCGGTCTCAGGGCGGTGCCTGGAACACAGCCAGCGCCCCCATGTCTCCTGGGGCCCTGAGTCTTATGTGAGGGCTCTTCCCCAGGGGTCTCCTCACCCCGGACAGAGACACCAAGAGGCCTAGGAGTGTCACACCACCTCCGTGTCCCCAGAGACCGTGCAAGCCTGCACACAGGGGCCACTCGGTGCACAAATGAAGGGACGGATAAATGGCGTCCCCTTGTCTCTTCCTGCCCCCATTTGCACGCTCAGTTTCTCTCTGCTCTGGCTCCAGCTTGGAAGGGGCACAAATCAAGACTGGACCAAGAGGAGGCGACAGGCAAGATTACTGTTCTGGGAAAGTCGGACCCCAAACCTGCATTTCTGGCCCCAGGTATGGAAGGGGGAAAAGGCAGGTCCCCCAGCAATTTCCTTCCAGGATGGCTTTGGGCACTTAGTTTCTTTGCCTGCCTTAGGGCTTGGCTCTGAAAAGTAAGGGGGACCCCCCCTCCGCCTCCCTGCTGGCCATGGACCCTTTTTCTCCAAGAGCCAGCTGCTCACAGAGCCTCTCAGCCTGGCCCCACTCTGCAGGAAACAGGGAGACACCCCCTGCCCCGCCTCCCCAGGCTCCGGTCTGCACCCCTGTAGGTTCTAATCTTACAGTATCACCTAACTTCCTCCCAATTTGTCCCCCCTTCCAACACCACAATAACCCACATCTTCTAAGGGACAGAGCCAAGGATGCAGGGGGGAGGTTGTGAGGTTCACCTGTTACAGGCTCCATCTTGCACGTGGACACAACATGCTCTACATCACAGCCAGGTGGGTCTTGGCCCCCACAGTCCAGACACTTCCGTCTTCTTGATGCTCAACGTCCCTACGTCAAACTTCCAAGCTACACTGACGTATATTCTAGAAAGGGAGAGAGTCGGTGGTCCAATCAGGGTCCTCCACCTTCAGGATTTCAGGAATCTGAAATGACTTTTAATACGAAGTTCAATCAGGGACTGATCCTGGGTCACCAGCTCAAAACAAACGAATGAAACAAAGCAGAGGAATTACGACCAAACCGCCATCTTGTTTCACCACAATTCCACTCACGAGTGCCCATTGCAGTCATGAAAAACGGGAGCAGCACGCTCCCAGCACCGAGGCTAGCCCTGTAAGTTGAACAAACTTAGCTTTATGAAAAGCTCATTACCTTTTCTTTATGTTTCACATTTTTGCCTTAGAGCAGGGAACACTTGACTCTTTCTTCATTTTATCTATGTAGACCGCCATTTGGAAAGGACTTCTTTAAAGCAAGTAAAAGGAGAAAAGTCAGAAGCCATTATGTTAATACAGAGTCATGCCAATTCCCAGATTCCTGGGGCAGTGAGAGGAGCAGGGAGAAAAGAGAAGAGCGTGAGTTCTGGAAGGTCTGCCCGTGGTCGTGGCTTGTCCCACTTCTGTTTGTTTGTTTGTTTGTTTGACATTTATTTATTTTTGAGAGACAGAGCTAAAGCAGAGGAAGGGCTGGGAGAGAAGGAGACACAGAATCTGAAGCAGGCTCTAGGCTCTGAGCAAACATTCAGCACAAAGCCCGATGTGGGGCTTGAACCCACGAACTGTGAGATCATGACCTGAGTCAAAGTTGGATGCTTACCGACCAAGCCACCCAGGCACCCCCCACTTCTGCTTAAACATCCGGCCTCCGGGGACTCGAACTGGCCAGTGGTCCCCCAGCAGGTGCTGCTCCCGCACCTGTTTCCAAGTTCATTTCTCCCAGGCAGAGTCCAGACTCTAAGCTCTTTGGAAAGACAAGCTTTGTTTTGGTTTTCTTCTTGTCTCCAAGGCCAAGACCCGGGTAGACTTCGTGTCTCATTGTATTAACCCCCAGCTTTGGGCACCTTCCCCCTCCAGCCCTCCCGGCACCTTCTCTCTTGGCCTCCCATCTCTCCCCGTACCTTCCGCGCCCTCTCTGCTGCCGTCCCAAGTGCTTTGGAGGCCAGTGGGTCACCTCCCCTCTTACAGGAGCCTCCCTGTCCCTCAGCCAGCCCCCCTTCCTTCTTAGCTACCCCTGGCCATTCTCAAGTGCACCACAGGTGTGCCCGCTATGCTAGTGAAAACGCACACAGCCTTGAGTGTGACACCTCTGCTTCACCTGGAAGAGCGAAATGCCCGGGGTTTCCCGGGGAATGGGCTCCACTCACTCCCTGAGCACTGGGGCGGGGCCGGACTTCGACCTGCCGGCTTCCCCCCTTCCCTGGCTCAGAGATGGCTCTGCACAGGAGCGGCCCTGTGGGCTCTCTGCTCGCGCTCCGAGCCCTGTGGGGCTCTGCCAGCCAGTGACCGTGCCTGCAAATACGACAGTCCCTGGACTATAGTCAGGTTTTATGAGCCTCTTTGTAAAACAGATTAAGAGATTCAGTGTGAAAATCTTCTCCTTTTTTGAAGTTCCCCCTTCCCCTCGGCTCCCGTCCGTCACCCCGGCCCTGGTTCCGGCTCCCATCCGCCACCCCGGCCCCGGCTCCGGCTGCCTTCGCTTTGTGTTCTGCAAGTTAAAATAAAAGCTTCTTTTTCAGAAACAGATGGAATGAGCTTCCCTCCCCTTCCCCTCCGGTGTTACTACTGCATTTGGTTACCAATCCCATTTTTCCTGGCACACGGACATCAAGGAGGCTTTCTAAATGGGTGGCTTTCCCTTCCCCAAAAGGTAAGCTGTTCCAGTGAGGACATGATAGGGTGGCCAACTGGCCTTGCTCATCCAGAACATTCTGAGCCGCAGCACTGGAGCCTTGGCCCTGGGCAAACCCACATGGCAGGTATCGGGGAAGGAGGGCTTACTGCAGAATCATCGAATGTTCCAGCTCTGGAGGCAAGGATTTCCAAATGCTATGGAGCTGCAGACTCTTTATTTAGGAAGAAAACTTTCTGGAACGCCGTGGGTGGCCAGTGGGAGCCTGCAGCCCGCGGCACCTTCCCTCGGGGCGCCTGGAATTAGGCGCCAGCCTGGGACCCCCGGTCTCCCCTGCCATCTTCCAGCCCCACTCAACCCCCAGGAAGATGGGGGTCCCTTGCCACCCCAAAGCACAGCCCTGGGAGAGACTTTGCAGTGCCTGTGATGAATGAGAGCGGATGAGAAGTGGCGGCCCAGGACGGAAGCACCTCCCTGAGACCACAGCGGGGGCCACAGGACTCAGACTAGAACCTTTCTTCCTTAGTTTCCAGAAAGAAAAGGCGCTGAGATGCACCAGCCCACCCCCTCCGGTAGAGCTTCCTTCATCCTTCGCACAGTTGCTTTCTAAATTTGGAACAAACCCACGTGCTCCAAACCCAGTCTCAGAACCGCTACCGCCTAAAATCCTCACACACACATACAGACGTGCACGCACACACACACACTCCCACACACAAGCATGCATGTGCCCCGCCTGGGCCACGGCTATCCCAGGGAGGCCAGCCGCCCACGATCCGGCACTCTGACCTTCCATGGCTGGGTGCGGACAGGGGGATGCAGTGCTGAGGGGCACGGTTCTCGGCTGTACGCAGGCCCCTCCACACGCCGCGTTTCCGGCGTTAATATTGACTTTCGTCAAAAGGCCTGGGTATTTCCCAGCCACTGCTCACACCTGGGGTCCCAGCCCCCCATTCTCACTGTACGAGCCTCCACGTCGCGGTGAGTCTGTCCTCCCCGTGCCTCTGCAGTGACCAGGCTCCCCGTTTACCCTGAATCTAGAAACCTCCACCCTCAGTCACTTGCATCCCACTCCCCAGCCAGACTTGCAGACCTCTGTGCTGAGAAATGGCCTGACTCATTTTGGGAGGAAGGGACAGCTCTGTCCATCTCCGGTCCTTTATTATGCTGGAAGGGAGGGGTCATGGGGGTGTGAGGCCCCCTCGGGCGAGCGACAGCTGACCCCGGGGCAAGAACAGGCCTTCCTGGAGTTGTGCGCCCAGGGCTCAGAACCTTCTCGGGGCCTGAGCCACCTGCCTGGGCGCCCCCTCCCCATCTCCACCTACTGGGGCTGGAGGAGGCTGATGGTGGCGAATTGTACAAAGTGCTTAGCGATAAAAAGGGAAACTGAGGCACGTTTGTTTGAGCATACATTGATTTGAACCCAGAGGTTGGGAGCACTCCACCGACAGGAGCTGGACGAGAGGTTTTATAAGGAGGGCGCCGAAGAAAAGCAAGAACATTTATTTGGCTGTAGCTTAAGCGGCTGCCTTACCAGGAAAAGCGAGTTGTCCGTGACCCGTTGTTCTGCAGCTTCATTTCCTCTGATCAAGTGCATTGACTCGGGCTCTGGTTTGGGTCGGCTTCCGTCGGCTCCCAAGGCATCAGAGCCGCCCAGTCTAACCGCCTGCCTACTTAATTACTGTAACACTGATGACACGGCCCGCTCGTTTCCTCGCTCTTACCAACCAGACCGGCAGGACCTGGGGGCATGGGGCTGGCGAAGTAACTGCCAGCTCCTCCGGAATGTCTCCTGCTAGCCAAGGCTCTGGGACATTCCGTGTTGTCCTTACAGCACCCCCTGTCTGTACGCAGATGAGGACACTGAGGCTCTGATCTGCCCAAGGACCCGAGGCACATCGTGGGTGCTGCTTTCCTGGCCCCCGGTACAGCACAGCCACTCTCCCCACCCCCCAACCCCGGGTGCACCTGCCGCCAGCGCTCCCCGCTCTGATCCGAGGGCAGCCTCTGTGACAGCAGAGCCCTGGTGTCACCATCCCCCCAGGGCGGGTCAGGGGCACTGGGGTCCCCACTTGATGGACGGCTGAAACAGGAAAGGAGAGCTCTGTGCCCCCTCCCCTTGTCCCACACCCACTGTCAAACAGTGGCTGCCCGCCCGCCTTCTAGACCTCCTTTCCTACAGGGCCCAAGATCCCGCTGGGGCCCCCTGAGCTCATGGACCATTCTAGTGCCTTATGCTTGGAGGGACACCAGTGCTGGAGATGTATGCTGAATCCAACTCAACACAGAAGACAGCCCTGGGCACCAAGGAAGGGGCTCAGGAGGCCTGGGCTCGAGCCCCCCCAGCCCCCAACCCCCCCCCCCACCGCCAGAAGCTGACAACCTAAGGACAAGCCACGCCCACAGTCAGGCCTGTTGCCTCCTTGTTTAGGAAGAAGCCAGATCAAATCACCGCCAGCTCTAGGTGCCCGGCCTTCTTTTTAGAATTAATATTTCAACCGATCTCATGAGTCAGAGGAAACCCAGCAAAACGAAGATGATGAGCATGAAATGTCTTGGTTTGGAATCCACACAATGCACACAACTTCTATTAAAATACAGACAGACACAGAAGGAGCCAACCCAAGCTGCCGCAGTAGAGAAGAAACAGACCTGCTTCCCGTAGACTTTGCTGGGAAGAACAGCCTGTCCGGGATGGGGCGGGGGCTGGGGGGCCACTGGTGACCTCGGGAGCAAACTCTGGGCTGGGGTTAAGCCAGATGAGGGGGCCTTGTGCAGGGTCCAGTCTCCTGCACTGTGACCCGAAGGGAGGATGTGGGCCCTTGGTCACTGCTGTGTCCTCTGTCCCATCGTGCCCCCCCCTCCTCTGGCCACACGAAGCCCCACTGAGCACCCGCCGCCTGGGCCCAGGTCACCGGGGAGGGGGCGGCTGTGAGGAGGCTGTGCAGCTCCTGGGAGCTCTCAGCGGTCTCGCATATCTTTGGAGGCTTCTGGAATGATCCAGACCCTTATATAATTGCAGGGTTTCCTTACTTTTCAAGGCTGGCACTGAAACTCAACCTCTAAGCATTTAAAAGAAAGAGCAGGAAAACTCAATCCCTTTCCTTCCACAGCTCATGGGGGCCGGAGCTTGGCAGGGCCACGTCTCTTTGAAAGAAAATCCTGCACCAGCACCTTGCGCCCTGGACGCAGCAGCCAAGAGATGCAGAAGGGCCGTGAGCCTTGCCGGCTCCGCCCGGGGAGTGACAGAGCTCAGGCCCCGGCAGGTGTCTGGCTGGGGAGTGTCAGCCTCTGCTCTGCTGCATGCACCGCACCTCAAGACACGGGGTCACCAAAGGCTTCTAGCGTCCCGCGGCATTAGAAAACCATATATATCGTCTGTCTCTGCCATCTGTCTTCTATCACGTATCTATCAAACTCCGATTATAGAATAGGCACTCATCCGAGCAGTTCTCCAATACCAACCCATTTAGTCCCATTTTACAGATGAGAAAACAAATCGTGGAGACCCAAGGTCGCTTTGCACTAAATGGTAGAGCCCAGGCTGGCTGGCCTGGAATGCAGACTCCTCAGCTCTGTGCCAGGCTGTCTAGGGAGGACAGGGTGGAAATGAAGTGGGCTGGGAGGGGGAGGGGGAGGGGGAGCGCGGCGGCTCAGGGCTGTCACCTGAGCTCAGCAGGCCTGGAGCTGGCTACCAGCCCCGGGCGTGGTGATCAAGGCTGGTGGCTCTGAAAAGGGGGCAGAAAGGAGAAAGGGGGCCAGTCCTCAAAGCTCCCAGAGCCCCAGCCCCCGGGAGGCAGGTGAGCTGAGTCGGGCAGGGCACCAGGAAAGGAAGCTGAGAACCCCGAGGGATGTTCCCTTCCATGTGGAGTAACTAGGGTCCTGGAGGGAGTCGGGGACTCCGGAGTCTGTCTGCGGGCTCTTCCAGGAAGCTGAGACCTCGGAATTGGAGCGGCCTCCAAGCGCATTCCCAGGGCCAGCCTGCCCCCTGCTGGGCCCATCGAGGGACCTGGAAAGGGAGTCCGAGTTTTCACGTTGGGAACTTGGGTCTCTTTCAGGTCCACGCTCCTTACCTGGGAGAGACAACTCACAAAAGCAGTAATAGAGCACCGCGCATGCTTTCACCGCCCGCGCTGCGCACATATTTGGACTGGGAACTCTCTGTTTATATCCTGCTTGTCAATGAAATGCCTGCTTGAATTGTGTGAGAGCAGCACATTTTTTTTCCCAGCCAGGGGCAGGGAGGGGGTGTAGAGGGTCAGGGAGTAAAAGACCGGGGCTCCAGTTCACCTCATCTCGGCTCGCCAGGGGCCGTCACTGAGATTAACGTGGGACCTCAGAGTATCGCTCTCTTTTCAAGGTTACATCCCCTTGACAGCCTTGCCAGCAGGTCCTTAATAAGGGACCTTGTGATACAAACCGGGGCTCAGGTGCCAGAGGCAGCTTAGAGCGCGACCCTCAAGATCAAAATGCCTAAAACCTCTGACTCAGGGCTTCACTGAAACCCTGGACACTGAAAACCAGGCGTTGAAGTGCATCAGGAAAACAACATTAAGAAAACAGCGTTTTGTAAACCACCGCCTTCCACGGAGAGGTTTCCCCCCTCTGTTAATTCCCTTGTGTTCGTCAGTCTGGATACTTGCAAAGCTTTCTGTCGGTTGCCACAGACATGCTCTCGGGACCCACAGGACAGCGACGGGAGCAGAAGTCCTGTGGGAAAAGATTTGCATTTTTTCGTGACCCAAACTTAATCATCAGTAAAATCCCAGCCTCCTGGCAGACTGGCTTCTCGTCAGTGGCTTTTACTGGAGTATTTCTGGAAGAAAGTCTGGCGTGGCTGGCCCTCAGTGGAGACCCTGGGCTCTGCCCGTGGGCTGCCATCTACAGCAAGAATGAACTTGGCAGGACGCACCCGGGAGGTGGGACAGGCATTGGCATTTTCCACCTGGACCTCGCCTGGGGGTCCAGCGCCCATTCACCTAGCAGAACAAAGGGAATCCAGCCGCTGGGGCACCTGGCAGGGAGGACCCAGCCTTTCTGGGCTCCAGTGACACTCTCTCCCTCCGAGGACTCCTCTCTCCCTCAGGAGTAAGGCTCATCTCGGGTCAGGGGACTCCCACTTCTCTCTGCAGACTAGCTGCCTCCCTGTGCTCAGACCTCACAGCAGAACCGAAGTGTCGTGCCTTCCCACCCACACCTCTCCCCCACTCCGTCCTGTCTCTCCCTCTGCCCCAATCCCAGGCTCTGGGGTCTCTTTCCCAAATGCATCCCACATGTGGCGGCCTCCTCCACCAGCTGCCTCGCTTCCTTCCGGGATTCTAGAATGGCTGTGTTCCTTCAGAGCCCCCAGCCACGTGTCACAATTTAAATTTCAATGAATTAACATAAAGTGAAATTTAAAATCCAGCTCCTCAGTCACCCTAGTGGCCACAAGGGGCCCGTGGCTACTGCACAGGACAGCGCAGACACAGAGCATTTTCCACCATGGCAGAGAGTCCCGGGGGACCGCAAACATGGCCCCAGGATCTATCCCGGAACAAAAGAGACCGAGATCCCCACCAGCCCCCTGCCCTGGTCCATCCTCCACAAGGCCGTGGGGCAGAGGGGTTCCTAAAGCATAAAGCAGCTCACATCACGCTTTTGCTTAAATCCTCCCATTGCTGATTCCAGTGGCCAGAAAAAAAACTCAAGTTCCCTCCACAGCCACCTGGGACTCAAGTTCAGCCAACATCTAGCAGCAGCATCTTTGGGGCACAAACTATAAGTCGGACCCTGATCCGGGAACTTGCAATAGGAAGACATCAGGGAGCAAAAAGTCAAAACTCCTCACCTCCATGGAGCTCTCTCTGGGGAGGGGAGAACACAATGAGCCAACTTACTAAGTAAGTGATAACTGTGTAGAAGAGGAAAAGCAGGGGGTCAGGGCGGCTTCCCTGCCAGACGAGGGGAGCGTCTCAGGCAGGGGCATCCCAGTGCAAAGGCCTCAAGGTGGGGGTAGCCCTGTGGCCGGTGGGACTCGGGCGAGGGAGTGAGGGGACAGGGCAGGAGCCAGGTCACAGAGGATGACAGCAGGCCACGTAGGACCTTGGGAGCCGTGGGAAGAACTCGGCGTTCATCTGAGTAGTGGGGAGTCTGGGAGGGTGTAAGCACAGTGACAGCCCCCAGCGCACACTCAGAAGGCCCCTTCTCGATGCTGCTCGCAAGAAGACCAGGGGGAGGGCGGAGGGCACAGAGACCGTGGTCCAGCCACCACCAGCGGGATGACGGAGACGCGCGTTTGCATAGCAGCCACGGAGAAGGCAGGGGTGGTCAGAATCCGGGCTTAGTTGAAGGATGTGCCTGCAGAAGGCCAGCCCATGGGATGGGGGCTGGGGAGCGGAGCTGAGCAGGGCTCCTGGTCTGGGCCTGAGCTGTGGAAAGGCTGGAGGCGTGGGTGCTGGAGGCAGGGACAGAGGCAGGCAGCAGGTGCCTGGGGGTGAAGGTCAGTGAAGGTTGGGACTGTGAGATGCTCACAGACATCCTAGCGGCAAAGACAAACAGGCGGCTGGATGCGACAGTCTGGCCAGAATAAATTAAAATGACGCCCCTTCCTCCCTCAGCCTCAGTGGGGCCACCCACGCCCATGCCCCTTTCGGGCCCTGGCCTCCTGTCCAGGCAGCCCTGCCCCCCAGCCATGCCATCTCACACTACCCTGTCTCACGCTTTCTGTGGCCCACACCAGCCCCGGAAAGGACCTCAATTGCTCACACATTGTCCTGCCACCTCCAGGAAGTGCCCTGATTACTTTGAGGACGGACACTCATCTTGCTCGGGGCCATGTTCCCAGAACAGTCCGAGGGCCCTGAGAGGCACTCAGCATCTGAACGCTGTGAACCAGCCCTCCCAGAGGCCTCTTCTGCCCTGGCCCCCCAACAGCCACCTGCTGCCTTTCTGCCAACACACTTCGGAGGTGACGTGGGACCCCACTACCTGGGGACCGGGGTCCAGATGGTCTCTGGGGACCTTCATAGAAAGGAACATCCTTTCTGTGCCTTTTGGGACCCAACCCTCGAGCCTCAGGGTACAAGATAGTTACACACACACACACACACACACACACACACACACACACGTGCGTGCATGGGCATGCAGAACGTAATCAATATTAAGTATTGATTATGAACATGATTTATGAGAAGTGACTCTGATGCTTCTTTTTTAAGCATGGGGACCAGAGCAAAGGGTCAGGGGAAGCTGCACGCTTGGGAAGTGCGTCTCGTCCTGATTCCCAAGCTAATCACGCGAAGCTCTCAGGCTGTCGGGAAAACACTGGAAAAGGAACAGTGGCAACGTACACCAACATGTCTGGGCAGCGGGGGAGGCGGGGAGTGCTGTGGAAATGACTTTCCTTTTGGGTCTGAGTTTTGATGTCCTGGCCTCACTGCAAACCCTACCTTGAACACAGTCCAGGCAGGACGGAGGTAGGGCACCCAGGAGTCACCACTCCTCCCCTGGGAGCACCCCCCTGGAGGAGGTTCTGCTCCAGCCCAGCTCCTCCCCAGGGCCCCCTGCTCCAGCCCAGCTCCTCCCCAGGATCCCCTGCCATGGCCCAGCTCCTCCCCAGGGTCCCCTGCCCTGGCCCAGCTCCTCCCCAGGACCCCCTGCCCTGGCCCAGCTCTTCCCAGGGTCCCCTGCTCCGGCCCAGCTCCTCCCCAGGACCCTCTGCCCTGGCCCAGCTCTCCCCAGGACCCCCTGCCCTGGCCCAGCTCTTCCCAGGGTCCCCTGCTCCGGCCCAGCTCCTCCCCAGGACCCCTTCCCCGGCCCAGCTTTTTTATGTTTATATTCTATTTTAATATTTTCAACAAATGTCGTCCATTTTCCAGTCTAGGAAGCAGGGGAGGGGAAAGGGGCAGTCAAGAGGAAGGAGGTCTTCACCGTCCCCCCCCAGCCCACCCACCATTCAGGTCCACAGTGGTGGGGGGGCTGGCAGCGGGCATGATGGATTGGACACGCCCCCTCCTCCTGTTTTGTATTTGTGGATGTTTCCCTCTAACATTCCTGTCCCTCTGAATGCACTGGGGCCACAAAGATTTTCCTCCAGGGGTCAGACTGGAGAAGGCAGGCAACAAAAAGGGGACCCCCCCCCGGTACTTCTCAGGGGCCAGGCTCGTCCTGCAGACACTGCACGTGGCCCCGGCTGTGGGGTCTTCGGGGACGCCTGACCCTCACCTCCCAACCCACGGCTCCGGTGAACAGGACTCAGCAGAATTCTGGCCCCCCCATTCTGGCTCGTGGTGCAATGCCAGCCCACCAAGCCACCTGGGGGACCGTGGGGGGCTTCCAGAAGGCAGGACAATCATTGCCGACGTGAGGAAAGTCCTAGGTAACCCAGGACAAGTGGGTCACTGTAAGGCCACCACCACCTCCAGTCACCCCAACTCTAACTCCCCAGAGATTTTGTTTCTTTTCATTCTTTCCTTGTGTAACTGCTTCTGGATTTTTTTTCATTTTTTTAAAGTTTATTTATTTAGTTATTTATTTAGAGAGAGAGAATGAGTGGGGAAGGGTCAGAGAGAGAGGGGGACAGAGACTCCCAACCAGGCTCTGTGCTGACAGCGGAGACCCCAATGCGGGGCTCAAACTCACAAACCGTGAGATCATGATCTGAGCCCAAGTCTGATGCTTAACCGACTGAGGTTTCCCAGGTGCCCCTGGTTCTGGATCTAGACATACTCTCCTGGGGCAGGAATATGCTTTTGATGCTCGTAAACCCAGAACTGCTTACAAATTCCTGACTTGGGGCGAGCGGGGCTCCAGGGTAGCTCCTGGCCCCAGGCCTGTTGGGCAACTTGACGTGCAAGGTTACTGCAGACAGGGAGGGCCCACCGAGGCCCCGGGCCTTCTTGCCGGGCTTTGGCAAGTTGTCTGCTGTGCTTCTTCTGGGCGCACACCCCTTACCATCCTGCACGGCCCCTGTTGCCTCCTTTTGTCTTTAGGCCCTTGCAAATGCTGACGCGCTCGGTCCCCAAGCCCAGGTTACCTACTCAGGTCTTGCTGAGGCAGGTCCCTTGCTCCGATCTCCCAGAAGGTCTGCTCCTGGCCTTCTGGCTCTGCCTTATCTGGAAGGGACGTGACCGCTAACGAAGGAAAACGCGTTTGCATCTCTTTCTGAATCTTTAGTCCAGCATCAGACCCCAGCCCTTGCGGAAGTGACAAGCCAGGGAGCTCTCCACCCTCTGCCTCTCTTTCATGCGTCACCTGCCTTCAGGGAACGTGTCCTCCACGCCAGCGACCCGGGGAGAGGGTTTTGTGGGGTCAGGAGCCCACCAGTTCATTTTTCCAGGTCATGCGCAGGGGTGAGGCGGGCGGATCCTGCCCCGTCTGGCCACCTGGCCAACTGGACGAGCTGTGTGCCCTCTCCTCCATGGAACAGCCCAGATGCACTGCTGTCCCCTTCCTCACCTTTCTCTTCCCTCACCCTCTGCTCCAAGACTCACGGGGCTCCCCACTGTGGGTACAACATTCTGGTTTAAAATATATGTAGAAATAAAATGCTTAACAGTAACAGAAAAGGGGAGAAAATACAACACGCAAGACCTCAACACTGTGCGGAAGAAACAAAAGTCTTACATTATATCAGATGATAAGAAGTAGAAGATACATATTGTAAAGTCCAGGACAACTGTGAAAATACAAATAAAAGAATAATTTAGTACCAAGTTTATTCAGGGAAAGTAGTATAATAAAGCTGTTAACCTAGAAAAAAAACATGAAAACAAAGGTGTGGAAAAGCAACATAAATTAGGTGCAACAAATAGAAAATAAATAGTAAAATTGTAGCCCAAAAAAAATCCCAGTATATTAATAATTACGTTAAATAGGAATGGACTAGGAGTGCCTGGGTGGTCAGTCGGTTAAGTGTCCAACTCTTGATTTCGGCTCAGGTCATGATCTCGAAGTTCATGAGATTAAGCCCTGCATCAGGCTCTGTGCTAACAGCGTGGAGCCTGCTTGGGATTCTCTCTCTCCCTCTCTCTCTCCCTCTTCCCTTCCATCTCAAAATAAATAAACTTAAAAAAAAAAAAGGAGAAAGAGACAAACCCACAATAATATGAGCAGACGTGTGTGTAGTCCTCTGAACAGAAATAGAACAGCAGGAGGAATTCTGAACCGCACAACTAGATTGACCTAATTAACACCGCACCCAACAAAGGCAGAATAAACCTCCTTAAGTGCACATTTAATACGATAAAACATATGTGGAGTCATAGAGCAAAACCCCAACAAATGGTACGAGATTTACATTGTTCACAGGTAAGTATTCTGATCACTAGAAATTAATCTAGGAATTAACAAAAAGTCAACTAGAAAATTCCCATCTCTGCCCTGCTAACCATCTCTGCCCCCAAATCTACTGCCAAGTGCTTTGCAATTCGGAGGAAAGAAAGAAAGAGGGAAGCGAGGAAGGAGGGAGGGAAGGAAGGAAGGACAGAAGAAAGGAAGGAAGGAAGGAAGGGAACATTTCTTGAGCCAGAAATAAAGTTAGGAGCTATGAGCCGGAGGGATCATTCGAGAGCCAACACCACCTAAGCCCAGGGAAGTGTCAAATGCAAGTATGTGTCCTCAGGGCTCGGGGTTATTTATTTTTTTAGGAAGATCGAATTGGCTTTATTGAGCAATTCGTGAATCAAGTTACATCTCATTTGGCACGTAGAGGGGACCTTTAAAAACCTCCCTGCTTTTTAAAGCTGGTTGGAGAGCAAATGGAGCCCTGACATTCAAGAGACAGGGGTGAACTCAGACCTCAGAACAAAGCCAGGACCCTGGCAGACTGGCCCTTCCTTGTAAGAGGGATTAGGAAACCCAGAGATAAATCTCAAGAGCAGGGGCACCTGGGGGGCTCAGTCGGTTAAGTGTCCAACTTCAGCTCAGGTCATGATCTCACAGTTCATGGGCTTGAGCCCCGCATCAGGCTCTGTGCTGACACCTCGGAGCCTGGAGCCTGTTTCAGATTCTGTGTCTGCCTCTCCATTGCTCACACTCTATCTCTCTCTGTCTCCCTCTTAAAAATAAATAAAGACTTAAAAAAAATTTTTTTAAAAGAACAAAGCTTGACTCTGCTCAGTAAAGGCGAAGGTGGACAAAAAGGCTTCCATTGGAAACTGAAACTCCAAACGAAAAGTTTCAATTTCTATTGCCCATAAAGCAAGAACGTCCCAAACCAAAAAGTTATGGCAAAATTTGATTTCAGAAATGTGACCCCTTGGATCAAGGCCAAAGCAGAGACAAATGCTTTATTGGAGAAACTTTCTACCCCAAGGGCACCTAAGACCCCCTGTAGGAAAAATGGGTAAGACCCACAATAATTTGTTTTTAAATCACAAACTATGCAAGGAACCAATTCTCAGTGAGGCAAAGTCAGCAGACAAACAGCACTGAACCGCCCCCCCCCAGCCTTTGCAATAACAGAACAGTTCAAATGAATCTATAAATCCTACTTATGTTTATGGCTTATATTTGATAATGTGTGAAACTGCAAAGCATATTTAAATCCTATCTAGTTAAATCATTTATAAATTATATTTAAATAACAGAATAGTTCAGTTGAGATTATAAAGCTTATTTTAACTATGCTTGAACTGATTATGTAAAGAAGGAATAAAAACCATATGCAAAGCACAAGATTCCATGAAAGAATTAGACTTGAAAATGAACCACACTGAAGTCCCAAAACTGAAAATGATCCCAGAAAGTCATTTAAAAATGAAAAGCAATATTCAGTGAGGGGAACAGGTTGTGTAGACAAGCAAAAGAGTTGATGAACTGGGAGACAGACATAAGGGCGTCTCACAGAGTGCAGTGCCCGGGGCTCCTAGAACCTGGAAGGGATGAAGGAAGGGCCAGGCTGGGATCTGGAAGGATCCCAGAGAAATGGCGGACAAGCCAGCAATGGGCTTTCCATCCGGCACTTTGCTAGACGTCCTGCCTTGGGCGAGCTCTGGCCACTGCAACCTGAGCAGACTGTCCTCTGCCCACTTTTCAGAAGAGCAAGGGTGAGTCCTCTCCTCTGATGCCCAGCCCAGAAGCTCGAATGTTCCAGAAGGAGCGGCTCCCAGCTGGTGAGGGAGAAGGCTTGGAGCTGTCGGGTTGTATGAAGGTCCGTGAGCCCGAGGAGCCAGAGAAAAGTGCCTCCCAGCAGATGCTAATAAACTGAGATCATTTCCTGTGATGGTTAGACTGTGTTTCGTTGAAGGGCCAGGCCATGGAGGGCACAGGGATTTATCTGGGGCATCATCTGCCCTTTAGAGCCCTACCTCAGCTGTGCCAAGTGTAACCCAACCGTTTCCAGTCCAGCCCAGCCGTGCCCAGTCCAGCCCAGCTGTGCCCAGTCCAGCCCAGCTGTGCCCAGTCCAGCAAAGTCCTTGCTGCTGGAGTGACAGCGAGAGGGGAGGAAGGCACAGCAAGAACTCAGAGGCAAAGGGGACAGACGGGAGGTCAGGTCTGCCCTGTTAAACTGGGTCAAGGAGGACGGGCTCCTGCAGACACACGGATGTCCTGGACCCCAGCATGTCTACACTACAGCAGGACAGGTGCTCAGTTCGCACAGGGAGGCTCTGGGAGAGGAAGTGGGGGAGGGAGGTGGGAGCCCAGGCCCACAGAACTCCTCCCTCCCCATCTGGGAAGGGAGGGCCTGAGGACAGGCGGGTAGCAGCATCTATGTCTCGCTTGGGACCAGGAAGCCACAGGGGCAAGGCTTAAGGGGGTGGGAGGACAGAGAGGAGAGCCCAGCCAGGGGAGGTTGCAGGGGAGAGGCAAGAAGGTAGAAGCACAGAGGAAGGGCAGGGATGGAGTTCTGTATGCCCCATCGCCTCCACCCCCACCTCCGAGGCCTGCTGGGGTAGGTGATGACTCCCTCAGGGCCCTCCTCGGACACCCGCAGGCTGGCTCAGGTCTGGATGCTTGGCAGGGTCCGTTGGGCGTGAGGGTTGGCAAGGGGAGGCATCTAAGCTGGAAGGACTGAAGTGGGGAGGGGCTTGGGGGAGATGTCTGGACCACTGCCACGTACAAAGAGAGGGTCTTGGCTCAGCCCATCAGGAGGGTGTGTCTGGAGTGAAGGGAGCACCGGATGGGGAGTCAGCTCTGCCCTCCCCAAGCCTCCCTTTCCCCGCAGACACTTTGGGTGTGATCATGTCTAAAAGTCTGGAGACCAAGAAGTAGGTGGGGTGCACCTCTGGGGGCACCCAAGACCACCCCTTCCTCCCACACCCGGCTGCCTTCAGAGCAATGCTCCTAACTGGGTGAATTGAGACCTTGAGTCCTTCACCCTTGGATGCCCCGTGACTGGGGTCACTCTTGGTTCCCAGGAGCTCCCTGGCTCAGATGAGAGGTGAGCGGGAAGACCGCGGGGTCCAGATGGGTAATGGACATCCACCAGGGCAGACCTCCGGGAGACAGGTTAAAAGGGCATCCTCACTGCAGTGCTCACACACGCCACACGGGGGCAGCGTGGGGCTGTGTTTCTCTGCCTCCAGCTGCCCAGGTGAGCTGTCCACAGGACCCCAGAAGGTTTGGGAGGGGGTTGCTGTCCCCACCCTCACCCCTGTCTCCACCTCCTCTCCACACGCTGCCTCTGCAAAACGCCTTAAGAAGTTAAGTGCTGTTGGGGAAAGCATCGGGTTTTCAAAAGGCAGTAAATAAAGAGATGGGCAGATCTGGAAGGGTCCCTGAAGTCCTCTAGGCCCCAACCCTGGTCAGTAGCTAGGGAAACTGAGGCTCAGAGAAGCTGAGTCATTTGCCCAATATTGTCCAGCTTCAAGGCTTCTGGTTCGTTTTTCTCTCCAGGCACCTGCTGCCTCTCTCATTCCACTGCTGGCGCCCTGGGGATAGGGCCTCCCCAGGCTTCACTGTGGATGAGGGACGGGACACAAAGGACTGCAGAGTCAGCTAGGAGGTCACGGATGTCACACTAGATGGGAGCGCGACTCATAGGGGGAGACCTCCTCACGCAGGTCAAGAGGAGGGAGGGTGGGTAGGATCCAGGAGGCCATGATGGAGGAGGAGGCCACACTTGCATTTGTCCTTGGGGTGGAGTAAGATGCTGAGTCAGTTGAGCAGGGGGGAGGGGGCCCTCCTGGGGGGTAACCGCTTGGGCAAAGGCAGGGAGGGCGGGAAATGAGCATCGGTGAGATACATGCTCTCCTCGGACAGAGGAGATTAGAGGCCGGACAGAGAAGCTTGCCCACATCCTGATGTCCACGCCAGCTGCTGAGGTCTCTGTCTGTAGCACTGGGGGCTGGCTTGGGTTTGGAATTTTCCTGAATTCCGTTATGTTGAAACTATAGAAAATGGCAGTCCTCCAGATTATCTCATTTGGAGGCAGGAGTAAACAAGGGGTCTCCATGGCAACTGTGGGGCCTAACTTGAGATGTCTGGCTGCCCCTCCGAGCTCCGGAGGCCAGCCCCGAGGAGGAGGGCAGCCACTCCCCATTCCTCAGTCGTGACTCGAACTCGCAGCAGAAGGAGGAGATGCCGGCCACATGGGGGCTTCTGATGAACCTCAGAACTGGCTCCTGGGACAGCCCAGGATTCCTGGGCTCTGAGAAAGCCTCAAACAGAAGGGGGGGGCCGTGGAGCAGGCAGCTCCACCTGCTCAACTCCCCAAGGAGGCAGGGGCTCCTCTGGAGGCCCAGCCACGTGCTCTGCTTAGCCTTGTCCTGTCCAGGTGGATGCAGAAAGGGGGGCAGGAGGCCACGGTCATGTCTCTGCCTCAGTGCCCCCAGCAAGCATTGGGTGGAGTATAGGGAAGCAGGGGCTGTTGTCCAGATCAGATCAGCTGTTTCTGCAAGGAAATGGCCTTGAAGATGCCACAACCCCAGTGCCTGCATCAGCCTCCCAGCCCAGACCCTGGAAGGCAGTGTGACCACCCAGTGCCACTACAGGCGCCCCCCTCTTTGGAACTCACACGTCAGGGACTCAGAATTGAGATGTGCAGGTTAAGACGCGGGTCCTGGAGGCAGCAGACCTGAGACGGAGGGCCAGCTCTGCTGCTTAGTAGCTAGGGGCTTGGGGGCTTGTTATTTGGCCCTGCTTGGATCTCCGTTCCCCCATCCGTATGAAGGTAGGACCTCCTTTCTGGGGTGGAGCTGAGGGTCCCAGGGGACGCTCACAGGTGCACTTAGCACAGGGCCTGGCACTCAGCACGCGCGCAGTGAACTGCTGGTTCCATGATCACCGGTGTCACCGCCCCTTCTCTGGCCTCTGCAACTGATAGATGCCTGTCTGTCTCCTCCGTATCCTGGCTGGTGCTCAGGACGCCCGCAGTGCTCTTGCTCTTGGCCCTTCTGCAAAGTGCTCCCCAGGAGATTTTGTTGACCTTGAGTCAGCCGTGTTTGTTCCCAAATCTGCCCTCTGCTGCCTGTGCCTGACCTTATAAACCCATGAGCTAAATCCGTAAAACAGGCCTCACACCATTTCAGACGAAGACTGCTTTGCACTCTGAAATTACTCAAGATCCCAAAGAGGCTCTGCTTACACGGTTCCATCTATCAGCACGTTTCGTGTTGGAAATGAAAGCTCTGGATTTGTGACGCGCGTGAGTGTGTGGTACACCCCCCCCCTCAGCCGTCGGGGTGGCCGGGCCACTGGGAATCGTCACTCGCCCATCTGAGAGGACCAGGGAACGCGGGAAGGCAGATGGCATCCTGGATGATCATGAAACCAATTTGGACAGACGGATCTCTTGGAAGGATTTTCCGGGTCCCCGGCACCGGGACCCGCGGAGACCCGCGGCTCTGGGCTCACGACACGGGAGATGGGCACAGGAGCCACTCCGGGAAAACCAGCCTGGAAGCTTTGGGGAAGTCCTAGCGCAGCCCAGGGGGAAAGAGTAACCACATACATGACGAGAGGCTCGGCCTTCAGATCACTTGGCTGGTGCTTTCGGGTCCCCGTGTCCCTTTAGAGAACCCAAACCGGAAACCAGCCCGATTCATCACAAATGCGGCTGCCGCAAGTCTGGCCCAGAATTCCTATCTGCACACTCAGGTGTGGACGAATGGCTTTGGTCCTTTTACCAAAAGATGGACAAGTAAATGTACTTTAAGTATTTTAAATCAAAATAAAATGTTTAAATATATATATATGGTTCTTTAGGATTTCCCACTTCTCCGACTTGCCCAGTAAACTCCATACTTGCAGAGGCTGCCAGAGTGTTGGCCCCGCCCAGCCAGCCCATCCTCTCCCCACATTTCTGGGAGGTGAAGGAGCCCGCTTGGCCAAGCCCTGGAAGGGTGGCCTGGACCTGAGGGGGGCAGGGTGCCAGGTGAGTGGGCGTGGCTAAGGCCTCAGGGGTCAGTCAGCAGGAGGGGTCAGGGAGGGTCCAGAGGGCACTGGCGGGACTTTGGATTTTATCCTGATGGGAGGTAGGGGAGGGTTTCAAGGCAGAGAATGACAGGGTTTGAGGGGTGTTCTAAAAGGTCACCTTGGCTTTGGATTGTAGGGAAGGAGCTGTTGTGGGGGGGTTGGGGGGGCTTAGCAGGGCTCCCACCATTGGGGGTGGAATGCTTTTAAATGTAGGTTTTGGGGGCACCTGGGTGGCTCAGTTGGTTAAGCGTCTGACGTCGGCTCAGGTCACGATCTTGCAGTTCATGGGTTTGAGCCCTGCATCGGGCTCTGTGCTGACAGCTCAGAGCCTGGAGCCTGCTTTGGGTTCTGTGTCTCCCTCTCTTTGCCCCTCCCCCACTCACACTCTGTCTCTCTCTCTCTCAAAATAAATAAACATTAAAAAAAATTTTTTTTAATGTAAGATTTGTTGTTATTCAGGCATGGCGAGGCCCACAGGCCAGGAGGAACCTGCCATTGAAAAGATTGTTTCACAGTTCCCAAGAGGAGGGGGCACCCCAGGGCCACATGGGGGAGACCCAGGGCCAGGCCTCTCCTGTGCTTTCCAGGGAAGAAATGGGCAAAAGAGGGTAACCAGGCTAAGCAAGGTTAGGACCCGCCGGCTGGTGTGACTTGGCCGGCCTCAGGTTCAGGGCTGCCCTGGCTGTGCGCACCTGGCCCTGGGGCGGTGACCCATGAAGGGGGAGGTCTGGAGCCGGGCTTGGGCTTGGGCTTGGGCTTGGGTGGGCTGGTTTGCACAGGAAAGGCTCACTCCCGAGGGAGCTGTTTGCCGTCTCTAGGAGAAAGCCGGTCCTGGGAGGGTCGACCAGTCGACCCAGAAGTCAAAGCACCATCAAACACAGGAATTAAAACCATGATTCATCCAGGGCTGGCTGAGACGACGGTCGGGATTAGGGGGCAGAGGTGGCAGCAGAATGGAGGCTCCTGGGAGGTGGGGAAGAGGTGAGGCGCGAGGGAGTGGCTGGGGCGGGCGGGCGGTGGGGACTGGTTGCTTAGACAAACTGGTCCAAGGGCGGGACTCCACGAGCGGGCCTGAAGGAGGCAGCCAAGGGGCAGACAGAACCTCGGCGCAAAAGAGACAGAGCGGGAGGGCAGGGGAGGTGAGCTCCAGGGTCGGTGGGACAGGCGGCAGAGACCAGGTGGAAGCTCAAAGATTGGGTCTACACTGGCTAGCCACCGTGACTGAAGTGGGAACCAGCAGGGGAGGGTCTAGAGGGGAAGGGACCTAGCAGAGGAGGGACCCAGCAGGGGAGGAGCTGGGGGTAGGGACCTAGCAGAGGAAGGACCGGCAGTGGAGGGGCTAGAGGGGGAGGGACCCAGTGAGGGACCCAGCAGGGGAGGGGCTAGAGGAGGAGGGACCTAGCAGAGGAAGGATCTAGCAGGGCAGGGGCTAGAGGGGGAGGTACACCCCCCAGAGTAGATCCCAGGGGGCAGGGCCCAGTGGGGTGGGGTCGGACCCCAAGGGCTGTGGAGTGCTCCCTTAGTTTGCAGATGTGGTGATGCCACTTGGACACGCACCAGCCCGGAGCTCAGGGCCGAGGCCTGGGAGCCATTAGTATGGAGGTGGCGGTGGAGGCCATGGACTGGGTAACAGAGTCACAGGAGGGACAGCTAGCTAAGACGGCTGAGGACCGAGCTTGGGGCACCCCAACATTTCAAGCTCAGACAGGAGAGGCGGCGCCAGGAGGGAACTGCCCTTGGGGCAGGGGTCTAGCGTCTCCCCAGGGACAGCATCTGGGAAGGAGGGGCGTGGGGCCCGGAGACAGCTATGGAGGGTCTTTATGGTCGGACTTCCACGAGGGATTTGCTAGGGTACGCTAACTTTGAATCGCCTTTCGTGAAATGTTAGTCACCCCCCAAAAGAACCCCGCCTTCTCATAAGCATACCTGTGTTACCAAAAGGTTGTACTGAATTATCATACGTAAAGTCCTGTCAATAAAAAGTTATGTGAATTTGTTTTCTCAGCTGTTAGAAACCTGCCTAATGTCTTCCATTTTACTTCTGGGGCCCACGATGTCTAACCTATTTATTATCGGCCCCTTTGTGGAAACCTTTGCCCATCTCCAGCAAGGGCAAGAGGGCGAAGGAGGGGTTCACCAGCAGGATGAGGACGTGAGACCCGGCACACCCAACACCCCTCCCGTCAGGACTGGAGCTCAGAGACCTTGGGGGCGCCCTGGTCAGTCTGAAGCATGCCATTTGGGGGAAGCTGGGTCACTAGTTCCAGCCTGGTCTCTGACACCGATGGGAAGGTCACCCAGGAAATGCAGAGGCCTGGGGACAGGTGAAGGTCCCAGCAGGAAGAGGTCACAGCCCTCGGTTCCTCTCCTAGGTGGCGCCCAGCGCTGTCGCAGCTCTGCATTGCTGGTGCCCCTCCGGTGTGTATCGGTCTGCTGCTCTAGATCCCGGGTCCGGGCGGCCAGGCATCGGGTCTGCTGTCCTGGGAACCTGATTCCAGTGCCAGGCATCCGGTCAGCACTCTCTAAGTACTCGGTGCACGAAGCCAGCGAAGGACGCAGCCCCCACCCCACCTCACCCCAATGTCTGGCCCAGTGCATTGTGCAAGTAAATGTTCCAAAAATATTTGCTAAAAAAAATTAAAGTTTGACTCTTTGCATGTTTTCTGGCTGAAGCATGCCTTTGGTGCCTTTGGGACAGTGGGGCGGGGCCCAGGGGTGGACCACCGACTTCCAAGGACTCTGCTGGCCCCTACAGGCAGCCCCCAAGCCTGCCTCATCCTATAGGTGGAGGTTAGAGGACTCCGTCACCAGACCCGCTGGACAGAACAAAGTCATGTTTATTTCCTTGTTTTCCCTAGAAGCTCCACTCGCCATGCAGAGCCCTTGATGGGCAGGTCTGCAGAAACCTCTGGCCCAGAAAGCCCAGAAACCACTGCCTGATCCCTGAGGGTCTTCAAACTGGGGGCTGAAGGGGGAGGAAAGAAGTTCGGAGGCTGGGGAGCCCTGTGGGGAGGCGGGGGTAGCGGGTGGACACTGTAGCATCAAAGTTAAAGGCATTGACTTTGAAGTTAACAAGTAAAAAATCTTGAGTTGCCATTCTCGTTTCTGGGGATCAGAGTTGTGTGACCCCAGGCAGGTGTGCAGCTGCTCTGAT
Organism: Helogale parvula; assembly: GCA_004023845.1. NCBI lineage: Eukaryota > Metazoa > Chordata > Mammalia > Carnivora > Herpestidae > Helogale > Helogale parvula. Next base: position 59,888 of record PJEM01005787.1, read on the forward strand.
CCTTTTGTAGACCAATGCCTTAACTGCCACCCAGTCGTGAGGCTCACAGACCTGTGGATGTGGGAAGGGCCACTGGAGTCCCCAAGGTGATGGGCTGGGCATCGGCGCTGGGGACCCCGAGCCTTGACCCCAGTCCACCTGGCTCCAGGCCAGGGCTTGTCCTCTATCCCTTTTGTCCCTCCTGGCGGGGCAGTTTGGTGGGTGCAGTCAGATCATCCCCTTTGGTGGAAGAATGGGGAAGAATGACTCAAGACTTGGTGGGAAGCTGGACACTTTCCCACCTTGACTTCCGTTCTCTGCTCCACTGGGTCCCCACTGTAATCTCATCGCGTGGCTTGGGAAAGCCATGAGACCCAGAGGGGCCAGGATTCAGCCTTGAACAGACCTGCCTGCTTTTAGATCCTATCTTAAAGGGGCCTTTCGGAGCTGGCAGAGCATGGGTGCCTGCCAGGAAGCCTCATGCCTAGTGCCTCCCTGCCGTCCCCATGCTGTGCCGCAACTAAGGGGCCCTCAAGGTGGCACAGGGAGCCCTGTCCACAGGGTGGCCCGTAAATGCTGCCCAGCATGGAGTGGACCAGTCTGGCTCCTTGTTTAGCCGTAAGTGCAACAGGGCAGGGCGTGGGGGCAGGCCTGGGTCCTCGGGGGGCTGTCCTGAGGCCAGTTTCCTGTGCCCTGGCAGGTAGATGCAATCACCCCCCCAGGAGGGCAAACTGGTGTCCCTCGCAGGCCAGCTGCAACTGCCCAAGGTGTCACCATTTCCACCCCGGTGTTCGGCCCTGGCCGGTGCAGGCTCCGGGGTAGCAATCTGCTCAGCCCTAAGGAACCCAGGGCTGTCTACAGTTCCCCACCCTTCTGCCCAGGACTGGCACTGCAGCAGGTGTGTGAAGGAGGGGGCGAAAGGGGGGCAGGGGGCTGGCCAGGGCTGGGGACAGGGGGAGACTGCCAGGGCAGGGCTTCGGGAGCAGGGACACAATAGAGGTTGTGAACTTGGGGCCAGCTTGGGGCCAGGAGGCATGGCCGATGAAAGTGAGGTTGGAAGTGAGCTTTCCCATGCCATCCCTGGAGCATGACGCCGTGGAGGTCACTGCCCCCCTCCCCACCCCCAGGCCCTCTCAGGGACCAGAAACCACACAAACTATTTTTGTAACTTTCAGAAGCAGCTCCCCCTGAAGCATGACTAACTAGGAAAGAGCTGAGCTTCAGAAACTCAACACTGCCCATGCAGCTGATGTGGGTCTCCTAGGGAACCGAGAAAGTAACTTTAAAGAAAAAACAAAACTTGTAAGCACTCAGAAATTGCTTTTACCCGAAGATGGAGACACAGTCCTAGCTGGGGTAGGGACGCCCCTGGGCTGGCTTGGAAAAACACACAAAAGAATGACCTGCAATTTGACTTTGGGAGAAAGGTGGGTCTTTGGCCCCGCCTGGCCTCACCCTGTCCCACTCACCCCCCTCACAGGGCCCTGCTGGACAGGAAGACACACCATCTCAGGACAGACAGATGCGTTGGGAGTTTTAGTCCTCTGCTAGGCAGCCGTCTGCCCACTCAGACCTGCTTGGGCCCTGCAGGGCACCGCTGCAAGAGTCAGGCCGGGGGCACCCACGCCCTTGACTGCCTGACCGGCTCCCTGCACCACCCTCCTGTGGGCAGCTGAAGATGTCCACGTCCTAGTCCCTGGAGCCTATGTCACCTGGCACGGCGAAAAGGCCGTTGCAGACATGCTTCTGAGATGGAGAGAAGATCCTGCATCACCCAGAGGCCCAGACAGTCCTTCTGAGGGACAGGAGGGCGATGGAGCAGGGCGACACGGTCACGGAGGCAGAGATCTGGAGGTGCTGCACTGAGCACGGGGGCCTCGAGCTAAGGAAGGGGGCGGCCTCCAGACGCTGGAGGTGCAGATTCCGCCCTAGCACCTCCAGAAGGAACAGAGCCCCCACCTTGGCCGTAGCCCCATGGGGCTCATTTGGGGTTTCTGACCTCCAGAACTGCCAGATCGTGAATGTGCCGTTTGAAGGTGCTAAGTTTGGCGTAATTTGCTCCGGCAGCCGTAGGGATACTAATGACACAGTTCCCCCAGGGCCCCTGCCTCTCAGGCTGTGCAGCCCAGCCAGCGGGCCTGCGCTCCTCTCCCCTCTGCCCTGCCCGGCCAGAGCCCTGCAGGGGGGTGGGGATGGGGTTTCTGGGAAGATCATTCTTCCTACAAGTCTCTACAGGATCTGCCTCGCCCGCAGGAAGCACGGCTACCCACAGGGTGAGATGCTGGAGCAACAGGAAAACACCCTCCCACACCCAAGACCTCCCTCCCTCCCTGCCGCCCGAGGCCAGAAATCCTAGCGCCGCTGCCTTCGCTTCTGTTCCCACGCAGGGGCACCCGGGAAGAGGGCATCCACCAGGAGGCTTACACGGGCAGAGACGATCTGTGTCCATAGGTTCCCCATGGGCTGGTTCCCAGGTAGGGGTGGGAACAAATCAAAGAGGGTTTCAGGAAGGGCTCTGGGACAGGGGCTCGATCCCCCCTGGAGACTCACTTGTCCATCCTGCCACTTGGGTCCCACCTGCCCCCCCCCCCCCCCCGGCAGTATTTTCTCTGCTGAGCAGTGCCGCTCCTGGTCCCTCCTCCTCTTTCCAGGTCTGGACTCACCGCCCCACTTCCCACAATGCACCACTATGAGGGGGCGGTGCTGGGAAAGAGACCCTCCCAGGGTGGTCTTTTCAGAACTAGGGGACCAAACCGTGGTTCACGCTGGCCCCAAGATAGCCCACGCCTCCAGAACCCCACACTTGAGGCAGCCCCGTCTTCCTCCCACAGGCTTGCCCAACCCAGGGCAGCCCAGGGACCCTGAGTGCCTAGGGATAGTGGCACACGCCCAGTGACACCAGGAGTCTCAAAATCACTGCCCCCGGGCCCAGGAATGAAGGAAGCGGCCATGATGACAATAGTCCATGGGAGTAGCAAGGGCCTGTGGTCACCCCACCTTCAAATGCAAACGCCTGACGACCGCACTAGGCTTGTCTGGGCAGGGCCGACCCTGGGACCCTGGCTCACACCCACAGCAGGCCTCCCGTGGGGAGTCACTGGTAACGTGGGAGTCCTTCCTCCTTGGAGAGTGTCTCTCCTGCCACCGTAGGCTAAGTCCCCTCACACCGCGTGCACAGAGAACACGCAGGTCGGACTCCGAACTATTTCGGACACTCATTTGTGCGCAGCAGACACGGAGAACCTAGCACGTGCGCTTAGAGGGGTGAGAACAGCATGCATTCCCAGGGACCAGTCACAGGGGTCCACGTTTAATTATGCTCAATATTAATACAAGTGCAGCGTAACTGGTTCACTTGACATACCTTCCACTACTAAGGGTGTACAACTGAATACAGTCCGATATACAGCTTTGGGGACACAAAGGAACTTCAATACCAGGTCATGAGAAATGCTCCGTTTCACTTTGGTTTTGGATGACAGGCTCCAGTCTGTGCTGTCAACAGGAACGGGGTCTGACCGCGAGAAAGCAAAGGCAGCAGATCTGCCCTCCGGAGAAAGGTCCCTTGGGAGAGACTGTCCGGGTGGCACTGACTGGCACGGAAGGGCTGGGCCTGTGCATATAAAAAGATTTGTATAATAAACCAAATAATATTGGAAATAATACCTCCGGTGATACTTCTGTAAGAAGCAGGATTACACTGCATGTTACTCACATGCATAGGAGTGTGTGGGGAAAACCCTCTGCGTGATTATGGCTGGAGCGGAAGGGCGAAGCACGTAGTGAAAACGACAAGGTAATTGGCAGGGAAACGAAACCATGAAAGGGCTGCATCCAGAGCAGGGGCGCCTCAGGCAACGGAACAGGACCGGAAGGGAAGCCACTCGGAAAATGGACCCACGCGCGCACACACAGGTCGCCCCAAACTGCGAATAAATACACACGCACGCACGCTTAAGTGAGCTCTCCCCACAGCTCCCTGGGGCTCAGGCCAGGCTGCTGCTCGGAGCGCTGGCTGCGCTAGAAGGGGGCGGGGGGGGGGTGCTGTCCCCGAAAGCGGGACTTCAGGACACACAGCGCCTTCGGAGGCGGAAATGGCTCGGCTGTGCCGGTGTGGAAGGAAGGCCCTCCACCCGCCTCCTGGCGGGCTGTCTGTGGCCCCTCTGATGGCAGAGAGGTGACGATTCCAGGGCTGGAGAGCTGAGCAAGCCCTCACCTCCACGAGTGACAGCTCAGCTGGCCACCTGGACGTCTGCACGGAATCTGGTGTAGGGGACCCTGACCGGAAAGCTCTGGTTCACCGGAGCTTGCCTCGAAAACACTCCGGTGCCCAGCATCACCGAGTCCCCACCGGGGCTCCCGTGTCCTCTCCACTCTCGGCATCACCTCCGAGAAACGACAAGGCCGTTAGCCCGTCCGTGGTGGGCAGAGCTGTCGAGTGGCCCAGAAAGTCCCATTAGGAGTCGCAGCACCCCCATGCGTAGCTCAGTGCTTCTGCATCGGGACACAAGTGTCTCGTAGTCTGTGAAGACAGTGAGGCCTCTGGCCACACGTGGTGGAGAATGTGGGCAATGAGCTCATTCCGGGGGGAGCGCGGAGCCACGGGGAGCCGGTCTGCGGCCACGACTAAAACCACACGGCCTCAGGCCTGACGACCTGCGTGCGTGAGGGTCCAGGACGCCCGGATGTCCCCTGGAGAGTTCAAGCCCTTGAAGTTGCTCAGGGCGGCATCAAAGCAAAAACTTTCCCTTCTGAAGCCTAAACTGAATTTGTATCCGATTATGAACGGAATAAACTCCAGAGAAATCATCGAAAGGGGCAGAGAAGGAGCTACGGCTGGTGAAATGCAGTTAAACACAAGCAACACAGGACGGGATGGGAGGGGGCCGAGGTGGATGCGCTACGGAAAATTGACTTTTTTTCTCTTTCATAAAAGTGAAGTTAACAAGGTTTAGGTCTGAAGAGAATAAAGGGCGGACTTCAGAGTAAAAGAGGAAAAAGGAAAGAGTCTCTCCGTTCTCCGCCCAAATCAAAGTATTGACCTCAACAGTTTCAGAACTGGATGGAGTAGAACTCTGACAATTCCGTGCTGTGACCTCCAGTGTGGGGGCGTGACCTCCAACGTGGGGACATGACCTCCAGCGTGGTGACGTCACCCCACCATGGTGACGTGACCTCAAGCGTGATGATGTGACCCCCAACATGGGGATGTGACCTCCAGCGTGGTGGCATGACCCCCCAGCAGACTCACTCGGACCCACACGGTCAGCCCCCAGCTGTGCTTCCTTCCCACCCCACCCCTCCACCTGGCACCCCCACCCCCCAGCCTGGTGCCCCTGCCCCCCGGCCTGGTGCCCCCGCCCCCCTGCCTGGCACCCCCTGCCCCACCCCCACACGAGGGCTCGGTTCCAAGTGTTGTCTCTCCGGTGGCCTGGGATGGGGGGGCCTTGGAGGCTCAGTTTCCAGGCTGTCTCCCACCACAAATGGTTACACTAAACACGTGCCTTGGGAGGGGAAGGAGAAGAATCTTGGAGTCTCTCCACGCTGCTGAGTAAAGGGACCCCCCAAAGAGGTTTTTAAATCACGGTGACAGTGGAAACCGCAGGGGACGCGACCCTCAGGTTTTCTTCCAGGCGAACGCTTCGTCGGCGAGCACCTGGGCCAGCCTGGCGTTGAAGGGCCCGTAGAAGTCCTGAAGGATCCTCTGGGTGACCGGCCACATGGGCCCCAGGTTCCGGTCCTCGGGGCGCCGCGCGTTGGACGCGGGGCTCTTTGTCATCAGGGTCTCTTGTTTCTCACCTAAGGGTCCTGGAACACAAAGAAAGGGCCATGACACAGGAAGGAACTCTGCACAACTCCCAGCCACGCCTCGTGTTGGGACGGGGGTCCCCTCGGGAGCGCTCGGGTCTCTGGCCAGAGTCGTCCTCGGGCTGCGGAGCACGGGAGGGGGAGCACCATCACGAAGGAGCAGCGGCTCTCGGGCCTGGGGCTGGACACCGGCCCTCGGAGGGTGGGGCTCACCTCCTCCCGGCTTCAGCTCCAGACACCCTTAAAGGGCTGGCCCCTGTGGCCGTCAACCTGCCCGTGGCTAACGGTGCGACCCGCCAGGCACAGTCTGTGGGCTTGGACTTTCCTACCAACCAGCCTGCTGGAACCCCGCCAGTGTCATTCTGCTGCAGACTGCTGAGGCAAAGGGCCTGCGGCTGGGCCATATTTCACCCCGTCCAGCGGCCATGGGGGTGGTGGGTCAGGGAGGCCCCCTGTGCCTGGAGACCCTGTTAGCTGACCCTCTACTTGCAGCAAGATCCGGGGAGAGGCCTGGGAACAAGCCAGTGGCCTCCATCCCCAGCTCCTGGACCGCAAGTGTCTCACTGGCCTAACCGACCAGCTCATGCTCAGGCTGCTTGGTGCCAGGCCCTCGGGATCCGGCCCAAGTTCTGAGCCCTGACACAGAGAAGCCATGTTCCAGCGTCCCTGGGTTGTGCACAACAGAAGAACAGAACTGGCCTCTCTGTCCATCTCGGGGACTAAAGACAGCTCCTGATGTTACAGAGCCTACCCGTGGCCCGTTCCAAGGAAAATGGTTCTAGGCCTTCCGAGGAAAAAGTAATCACACCCCTCATATCACTATGACGAAAGGCTTCTGAGGCCAGTGGAGGGTAAATCAATTCTAAGGGATATTCCATCAACAAAATCCGCAGGCCAGATACTCCGATGGGGCCGTGGGAGTGCTTGAGGTCTGCTCTAGGCTTTCCGGCAGTCCTCTGGGCTCTAATACCCACCCCTATGAGCCATCACCATGGCCAGTAGCAGTGGACTTTCCTAGAGGTGCCACCCAGCCATGAGGCCCTGACTCCAGGGGTCCCCCAAAACCTGCAATGACCTGTCCATTCCCTCCTCCAAGCCTTGCAGCCTCTGCAAGCTGTCCCAGCCACGCACGGACATCTCGTCCATCCCAAAGACAAGCTCACAGACCACTCCTCCCATGAACCCTTCCACCGTTCTTTAGCAATGGGGACCCCAGAGTCATGTGTACAAATCAACTGTCACTCTACCAGTTACGTGGCTATTTGAGCTGTGGCTTCCTCCTGTCCCTCTGCTGGACTGGAGCCTCCCTCCCCCCCACCGGCACAAGGCTCTGTGCCTGACAAACAGGTCTTGAACCAGTGCCCCACTCAGCCTGGCCCGGCCCAGCCCGGCGCACAGCGTCTGTGTGTGACTCAGCGAGCACCTCGGACAGCCAGTGTCCACGGGGCTCAGGCCTGCGCCGCAGGTCCTCAGCAGGACATCCGTACCGAGGTTGAGAAACTGGAAGACCCTGTGCATGGTGTACTTGACGTTGGATGCGTGGTCTTCGAGGCGAAGAATGAGGAACTGCTCTTTGTTAAACACGGTGAGCCAGTCCAGAAGGTACACGGCATACAGCCCGACCTGGAGCCTCACCTGGAACCAAAGCAGACAGCAGGCGTCACTTCAGGGGAAATTTCCCGAACACTTTTCCAGAAGTATCCGAGCTGCATACAAACTAGCACCAAGAGTTATCCTAGCAAACAACTGCCTTCAGAGGATGGATTTTATTTTTATTTTATTTTTTTAATGTTTATTTTTGAGAGACGGAATATGAGCAGGGGAGGGGCAGAGAGAGAGGGAGACACAGGATCCGAAGCAGGCTCCATGCTCTGAGGTGTCAGCACAGAGCCTGACACGGGGCTTGAACCCATGAACCGTGAGATCATGACCTGAGCCGAAGTCGGACGCTTAACCAACTGAGCCCCCCAGGCGCCCCCAGAGGATGGATTTTAAACGCCATGCACTCTTGAATCTCAGGAAGGATTCTGCATGACTCACACCGAAGACTCCTACTTAAGACTGCATTTAACCCTCACGATAACCCTGGCGGCAGCTCCTGGACACATTTCGCGGTGGAGACTCAGGCGAAGGAAAAGGCCAGGACTGTACCCACGAACGGTGCAAGCGTTCCTGGCGTGAAACCCTGCCTGTTTCTGCCCTCCGCCCAGCTGGCGACAGCCAGGAGAACCATGTTCAACACCGCGGAAGCCAGCCCAGGGAGCGAACCGCCCGTGCCCGGTGCCACCTGGGCGTCCGTGACCAGCAGGCCGAGTTCAAGGCCGTGCACAGCCCCTGCCTCCCACCTGCACGTCCGGGGCGACGTCCTCCGCATCTTCTCTCATGCCGGGACTGCAAGCCTGCGCGGCGAAGAACCACCCTTACCCAAAGGAAGTCTGGCCGCTGGCCTCGGCCCCTGGGAAGTGACCTCTAGGCCACCTGGGATGTCCTGCCTGCTGAGTGTCTCGGCCCGCCCGGGGCATCTGGGCACCAGAGAATAAACCGTGCGAGTGATGACGGGGCAGGAGTCTGGCTGCCAGCAGGGACTGGACGGGAAAGGCCAGCCAGGCGGGTGGCATGCAACCCAATCCCAGTAAGTGCTCTGGACACCACAGGCTTGGGTGGTGAACACTGGTGGAGAGCGTTCTAGAAGGGCAGAAGCTGGTGTTTGTGACGGGGAGGGAGTGGGGGGGGGGTATTATGTAGCAGCCGGAACCCATTCCTGGCGTGACCACAGGTGACCGACGATTTCTCCGTGGGCAGGGCCCCGGCACTGCTCCCAGGAGTACAGGGATCTGTGGGCTGAGGCCTCCTGCAGCCAGGCCTTCCTCCCCGGGCGGGGACAGTCCCCCAGGGCAGGGAACATGGGGCTCTGCAGGCGAGGGACAGCGAGGAGGTCCCTACGGTGGCGGGCTCCCTGGTCCCCTGAACACCCCCTCTTCTGGCCGGCCCCAGTGCCCGTCTCCCGCCCCCTCACCACTCCAGGAATGCTCTGTCAGCCTGGGTGGCGCTCCCTGGGGCACACAGCACCATGACTACAACTATGCACCATCGACACACCCCTGCGGCGGCCCACCTGGAATGGCTGTCCTTCGACCTTCCCGGCAGAGGCCTGAGAATCAAAACGGCATCAGGATAAAAAGGGCGTTGAGGGGAAGCGTCTGACAGGTTTAAAATGACAAAACATCAGAGCCGAGAGCAACTTTCGAGGTCCTCTGCGGCAGCCAACTCTTGATGGAAAACTGGAAGCCCAGGGTGGGGTGGGGGCCTGCGCAGGGTCGGCTGGGAGCACCGGCGGGCACCGGGTCCCTGCCACCCAGGGAGGGAGCCGAGGAGGGGTGGGTGCAGGGCACTTCCCGACAGGCACCCGGCTGAGCCTCTCGGTTCCGATCAGGGTTTTGGCTGGAACCCCCCCTCCCTCCCCGCCTATCTGGAATCTGAGAGGCTCAAAAACTCCCTGTCCATTCACTGATTCATTCGTTCTTCAAACAAGGGAATGTGTGCCGCAAGCCAGGCACCCAACTTGGCAATGGAGATGCGTTGCTACGTAACAGACACGGCCCTGGGCTCCCGGAGCCCGGACTCCGTGGGGGACGCAGAGCCGGGCTGCCGAAGAAACAGTCTGCGATCCCCAGCTGTGACCCCTGTTACAGGGAAACAACAGAGAGAAAGCAGAGGTCAGATTAAAGCAAGACGCAGAGGATGAGCAGCCCGGCGGCATCGAGGGGGAAGGACGGTCCAGGGACAGGGAAGCAGGGAAAGGGGCTGGAGCCGGCCTCTCCAAGCTGCCTGGGGGTGGGGGGGAGGGTGCCAGGCGGCCTGATGGGCACACCCCCCAGATGCTGTCTTCTGTGGTCGGGGGCGAAGCCTGGGGTCTGCCCGGCTGACTAGTTCCCAGGGGATGCGGACACTGCCGGTCCGGGAATTGCGCTTCGCGAACCCCTGCTCCGAGGCAAGAGGTCGCCCCAGGACCTAACGGGGGGAGTGTGGCTGCAGAGCAGGGACAGAGGGGGTGGCTGGAGGAGGTGGAGAAGGAGGCGGGGCCGGCTCACACATGCCAGCTCCTCGGGAAGGCAGGGATGGCTAAGGAAGGCTGGCACCGGGGAGCCTGGGTGGCTCAGTAGGTTAAGCGTCTGGTGTTGGCTCAGGTCACGATCTCACGGTTCGGTTCGTGGGTTCCAGCCCCACATCCAGGTCTGTGCTGACAGCTCAGGGCCTGGAGCCTGCTTCAGATTCTGTGTGTCCCTCTCTCTCTGACCCTCCCATGCTAGCGCTGTCTCTCAAAAATAAATAAAAAACATTAAAAAAAAAAGGAAGGCTGGCACCAGGCTCCACCCATGTTTGAAAGAGCTCTCTCTCCCTGCGCCCACGGTCGTCTCTCTCTGACCTACAGTGTCCGCTAAGCCGCCCCTCGTCATCCTCAGCAAAACATGAGATTGAATGAAAAAGCTGATTCACGCTTTTCCTCTTAGGAGCTGCCCGGCGAAAGGTGGAAATGCCACAAGTCCGGAAGGCCCCGGGACCTGGGATGGACCCTGGAACTGTTACCAGCTCTGTGTCTCTGGGTGGGGGAGTTAGTGTCTGTGAGCCTCCGTGTCCACATCTGTAAAATGGGCATGGATTTCAGGGCAGCACGGAGAACAGGACATGATGCATTAGAAGAGCTCAAGCAGTGCCTGGCGCATGGTCAGTAGGGAACAAAGCTTAGACCCCACTGTCCCTCTCTCACTGGCAAAGGGTTCTGGTCAGGAAGAATTTCCAGCACACCCCGAAGTGGAGACTCGGGAGGCCTCCTATGAACTGATCACTCAGTGTCTACAACGGTTCGCTGCTCCCAGCTGGAGGCCAACAGGGCAGTGGAGGGGAGGGCACCCCTTTCTTGTCTGTGGGAGGAAGTGGTTGTGGAAATCCCACCTCCTAGAAACCTACTTAAAGGCAGGTGAGATGCGCATCCGGCCGGCTCTGTCCCCAAGGCCCTGCCAAGGGGCTGGCCCAGTGAGTTCGGGGTGGGGTGATGTGCCCTGGGCTCAGGGTGCACGTGGACATCAGACGCTCGCTCTTCCGGAACAGAAACACAACGTGAAGCCACTGAAATGCCCCTGAGGGAAGCGGCACCCTCAGTCAGGAACTCCCCCCGGCCTCCCGCCTCCAACCAGCTCCCCTCACCTCTCCCTCCCTTTCAGAGCGTCGGCCACATGATCTCTTGAAGAGAGAACCCAGCAGTAACACGGCCTGCAGGAAGATGGTTCCAGCACCTTCTCTGAACCACACCAGCTGGGCACATCACCTCAACTCTCCCTGTTCTGCCTCCTGCCCTCCCTCCCTCCCAGGTCACCCCGTGGCCGGGCTTCTTCCAGCACGGAGCACGGTGCAGGGCACACAGTTGGCGCCCGGTGTGTGCCCCTGGAGATGAATCAAGTCTCCGCTGTGAATGAGGCCAGTCCCCACTTCACGTCACCCCTGGAGTTTTCCAGAAATGTCTCCAGGTAGCTGCTCTTCTCTCCTGCACGCGCTGCACAGAGGACCCTCATGGCCATGAAAAATCATGCTCAAAAGCAACAGCTAAGACCAAGGGCCATTTTGAACCAAATGCTGTATGTGGCCTCCCGGCCAGCAAAGCTGCAGCTTCCCCATTATCCAACCGCCTGATCCAATCCAATCCATGCGCACGTCCTTTCCACCAGCCCTCCTAATTGTTTCTAGGAACCTCCACGGTCTCCTACCCTGACTCAGCCCCCAGTTCGCTTACACAAATCCCCTCCTGCCCCCCACGCTGGCCTCCCGGTCTCTGGGAGACACCCTGCCAGCCCCAGGCGCCGTACGCCAGGCATCTTTCTGAGACACAGATGTGCTACACCCATCCTCTCCTAAACCCTCCCTGGGGACCCACGTCCCTCGGGAAGAAGGTCAGATTTCCAAGGCTCACACCTCCCTCATGCCATGGCCCCACCCGCACAACCACGTGCTGGGCCCACGTGCTCTCCGTGCTGAACTCTCAGCCTTTGAGGGAGCTGCTCCCCGCACCTGGACAGGCACCGCCCCCGTGTCCCCAGCCGGCTCATCCTTCAGGCCTCGGCGCAAACACTGCCTCTCCTAGGAAGTCCCGCTGCTGCCTTCTGTTCCGGTGGCCCCTGCTGGGAGCCAAGGCTCCTGCGCCGGCCGCGGGACCCTCTCCCTGCCAGGGCCGGTGCTGCACGAGGGCACAAGGACCAGGTCTGTCCTGTCAGGGCTACCCTCCCAGCCCACGTGCCACACACAGACACGCTCAAATGACGAATGCATGTGAAAGGAGGCAGGACACGCTGCGCCGAAATATGCCACTTTGGCATAAGGATTATTTTGAGCCAAAGGCAACCGAGAAGAAACACAAACGTAAGAAAGGCTCTCCGCCCTCACCTATTTGACTCGAAGCAGTGCATAAATGTGTCAGGGTGCCCTTCCTCCCCTCTCTGCCAGGATGGACCAAATTAATCACTGGAGACAACTCTAGACCTGTCAGCCTTAAGACAGCACCAGAGGATGTGACGTCACAACCTCGATAAAGCTAGCCCTTATCAACCATTAGCTCCCCCACACATTTATCTGCCTTCCCACCATCTGCTGCCCTAGAAACTCAACCTCTTCCTTTGTCTGGCTGCCTCTCTACAGATGAACTTTTCTCCCATTGGGATGTAATTCAAGCCTGAGTTCTAACCGTCCCTCTGAGTTACTCATCACACACGAGTGCAACACACATATTCATCAGCTTGTGGTTTTCTCTCTCTTGTTCATCTGTCTCTTGTGGGTGTGATTCGCAGGATGCAGACCAGCAACTCTAAGAGGGCGACAGGGCTATTCATCTCTCCCCTGCACATGAAGGAACTATCACTCTAACCCTTACACCAGCCTGGAAGAGCCGCGTTATTACCCCATCTTAGGAGGAAGCAATGGAGTCTCGGAGAAGCTCAAACAACTGTCCAGACTCACACAGCTTCGTAAAGGCCCGAGCTGGGAACTGAACCCACACCTCTGTCTGGCTCCAAAGGCCATTCCTCTACTCTGGGCCGCTGGGCAGATTCTAGGTTTGTCTGTGCCCTTGTCTGCATCTTCTCTGACAAACTGAAAGGTCCAGCAGAATAGCCTCAACCTGCCGGAGCCAGGACCCTGCGCTCCAGATGCAACGGCCTCGAGAATAAGGAAGAGGGAGAGAAGCCTCTTGACCCTGAGTACCCCACGCCCAGGGGGTTCCCGGCATCCGCCTCAAGCACATCTGTCTGTGCCATCCCACACGCCACACTCCACAGGGCACTGGTAAGCCACACCCCGCGACCTGGGCAGCACTAGCTTCTCTGCGGAAGGCTCTCTCCCCAGCACAAATCTGCTGAAAAGGCCGACAACCCAGGGTGCTGTGCGGCAGAAAACCAGCCCTAGCCAAAGTGTGCTGAATCCCCCCACCAAAGGCTCCTTTTGCATAATAATAATAACACAAAAAAGCAAGACGTGTACAGCCATATTTCTGAAGGCAAATAAGAGAAAAGAAAAAGAGCCTGCCCTGGGCCACCGTGCCTGCCCTGGGCGCCCGTGCCTGCCCTGGGCGCCCGTGCCTGCCCTGGGTCCCCGTGCCTGCCCTGGGCACCCGTGCCTGCCCTGGGTCCCCGTGCCTGCCCTGGGCGCCCGTGCCTGCCCTGGGTGCCCGTGCCTGCCCTGGGCGCCCGTGCCTGCCTTGGGTCCCCGTGCCTGCCCTGGGTCCCCGTGCCTGCCCTGGCCCGTGCCTGCCCTGGGTCCCCGTGCCTGCCCTGGGTCCCCGTGCCTGCCCTGGGTGCCCGTGCCTGCCCTGGGTCCCCGTGCCTGCCCTGGGCGCCCGTGCCTGCCCTGGGTCCCCGTGTCTGCCCTGGGTCCCCGTGCCTGCCCTGGCCCGTGCCTGCCCTGGGTCCCCGTGCCTGCCCTGGGTCCCCGTGCCTGGCCATCCTAATTGCAGGGTGGGTCTCTGGAGCCTCACTACATGGTAATCTTCCTAAATGCGCCCTCGGTCTCTGCAGGGGGAGGAGCCGGTATCCTGCCGGGGACCTCAGCAGGGAAGGAAGCCTGGTGCCAGCTGAAGGGCCCCTCCTTTGGACAGTTTTTATGTCCACACATTTCTGAATGTGCACTAGGCACCGCCGCCCGGAGGCCTGGGGAGACGCATTTGCACATTCAAACACTTCTCCGCGTTTATATGAGGAAATCCCGTCAGGCGGGCCGAGCGCACAACCACCACTGCGCGGCCGCCCCATGGGGGCCGGCTCCCAGGATACTCACGGGCATGGCGTTGTTGAGGGTGTTGTTGTAGACGCAGGCACGCAGGGAAAACTCCAGCATGCAGTTCTCAAACAGCTGCAGGGCTTCCGTCACTTTCTCGTGGAAGTCGTCCGCGGACTTATTTGAACTTGCAAAGTAGAGGTAGTCCGAGTACAACCTGGGAACGAAGGACACGGATGATTTTACCACCCGGGGAACGCGAGATCACCCGGTCTGGGTGACCGTGGAAATCGACATGCAAGTACGTTACCCCGTCTCATTCATTAGGCCCCTGCCTTTCTCTCTCTTCTCCTGCAGATGAGCCCCCTCCCTCCTTCCTTCGATGCCTCCCCGCCTCTCACAGGGCCACCCACGCTCTCCTGGACTCAGACAGGTCTACACTGCCCCCAAACCACCGGTATTTTTTGAATTCTTTCTAGCCACTTCAGCACACAGCTGTGTCCATTGCAACGGTGAGCTCAGAAACACCAGATCAGGAAAACCGTCCAACAGCGAAGACGGGCCATGAAAATGTTATGCTCCTTCTGGTTTCTCTCTCCTCCATCAGAGACAACAATAACCAGAATGGCTGTCGCTCCTACAATATTATGGTTCCTCGTGAGATTCCTGGCCCGCTCCACAGACGTCCCAAACATTAAAAAAAATTATGAAATGTCTCTTTCTAGATTGGTATGGCCCTACTTTTTAACACAATATAAAACCACCCCCCACAGGCATGCAGTCACCTGTAAACCTAGTTGCCCACACACAGGGGTCTGTGTCAACACACGTATGTGGCCACGTTTGCCTTTGAGAACTGATGGTGTCGCTCTTTGACCCGATTTTCCCCGGGCTCCCCTACACCTTCCCAACAAGGCCTCAACTCGTAGATGCCCACGTCCATCTCTGTACTGCCCAGTTCCAGCAGGCATCCCCCCACGCTGCCACATCTGCTCACCCTCAATATCCAGTGGGCTCCGGGTCCCCCACCGTCCCCCAGGGGGTGTCCGATAGCCCCAGCCTGCCTCCAGCAGGAGCCCTGCTCTGTTTAGCCAGAACTCAGACGACCTCAGCCCAGTGCATCCTCTTAGTAATTTCCAACCCACCACCTCCACTGCTCCTTGGCTAGAAGTCCTCACTTTTCCTTGCCGTATCTGGAGTTGAGGCCAGTCTTCGTCCCCTACATAAAACCCCATGCGGTGCCCTGACTCCCACTGGAGTGTGTCCTGAATGCAACCTGCCTTACCAGCCTTGGCCAAGCTCCAGGATAAGGGTTTTCTTGCTCCTTCCTTCCTCTCTCTCCCTCCCTTCCTCCCTTCCTCTTTCTTCTTTCCCTCTCTCCTCTTCCTTTCTTCCCTCCGACTTTCCTTCCTTCCTTCCCTCCCTCCTTTCCTTCCTCTGTCTGTCTCTCTTTCAACAAATCCTCTGCAAGTATATTTTAGTGGACTCTTAGCTTTACAGATAGATTTTTTTAAGCAAGGGCTACTTTCTTACATGAGACAGACAAACAGTAAAAAAAGATGAATCATAACAACACTGTAATAAACTCAGCCCTCACTCAAGCCCTCCTTCCCAGTTTCTCCGGGGTCCTTCATGTGAGTCCCACTCCCTGGAGGGAATCTCTCTTATCAGGGGCTAAAACAGCTTTCCAGAAATTTTCTGTGCCCACTCAAGCAGGTATGGGCGTATTTTATATTTTTACAACCGTGGATGGTCCCAATCAGATCAGGTGGAATCAGATCACACATCTGTCTTCACCGCACTTCTCTCCTCTCCCTGTGGGTGGGGGAGGGCTCTGAGCACCCACAAGCGCAGGGGAGATGGGAGACAGCACCCTAACATAAATGTCATCTCACTGCCCCCAAATCACTTTTTTCTCTGCCGGAACTTCTGAGCTGTGAGTTCCCACACCTCTTCCTGCCTTCTGCTTGCAAAGTCTTCATCGTTTGTTTTTCGAAGATCCCCTCTTCATTTCTGCTGGTGTCTTTCCAGTGCCCGCCCCCAGGTGACCTCCCTGCTCCGCCCTTCACTCGCACAGCCTGCCTGTGGGGGCCAAGGCTTCCCTTGTTCCAGTGAGGGCGACACAGTGGCTCTGAGAAGCACAGGCGGTCCGCCAACGGCACCCCCACCCCGCACCGCGCCCTGACCCTGGCACTCAGCCGCACCCACGGGGGCGGAAAGCACAGGGCCCCCAGTGCAGGGCTCCTCCCGCACCCCTCTCCTGTAAGGGCAGTCAAGGTGGGACACTTAGATACGGTGATCACAGGAGCATGGCTTCTTAGGGACCATGTTCTGCCCTGGCGCTTGGCACAGTGCCTCCGGCACAGCCTGTTAGAATCCGTCCACAGCCGGTGTCCCCAGAGGACACCTTTAAGAAGTCCGGAGACGCCTGGGATCTGCCCACTGACCGCCTGGCATCTGCACACACTCTGCAAAGTGCTCCCTCCAACTCTCCAGGAGGCCCTGTTTCCAGACTGGGCCTGAGAGATGCTCAGGGACCGGTGAGGGCATTCGCCCCAGACCTGCGCCCGCCCGAGCACATTACGGAGGATGACACTCCACCTGCCCGTCACGGCGTCCCCAACAGCGGCTGCTCGTCCCAGCACCTGTCCCTGCAGGCCAGTCACAGTATAACCTAGAGGCTGATGGGTAAATGCCCAAATCAGATTTGCCTGGACCTCAAAGAGCCACCGAGCTGTATGTGCCAATGCATACCAGGCGGCCGCAGGTCTGGTGGGGTGCCCTTTCTGGCTCACTCCCCTCTTCTCAGTCCCGCTGACGTCACAGCCCAGCCCTAGAAACTGTGTCCTTGAAAAGGGAACAGACACCTTTCAAACAATCATCGAAATCTGGATTTAACGGGAAATCCGAGTCCAGAGTTCTTACCATGGATGCCTACAGGGCGGTCCAAATTCTTTGGTGGCACCGGAATTCTATCGCGTAAACTACTGTCTACAAACCCATCCGCTGGGCCAAGCGTTCCACACTGACAGTTGACTTTGCGGTAGTAACATTTCCTGCAGACACTTTGCTCATAAACAACACAAGAACCCCTGAACCTGGCTCAACTTCAACGCAAAGTAACTTCATGAGGAATCTGCTGATTCCATGACAAGTCTTCACAGATGGAGCAATCCCGGGGCATAAAGTGGGTCGTGTCCGATGTGCCAACCGGGCCAGCCCAGCCCTGCTAGGGGGCAGGGCTGCGAGGGTGGAGGCGACTACTGATTTTCGTCTGTTTGAGGGGAGGAAAATGAACTTAGGACCCACCTTCTGGGAGGCAGGTTCACAGCCTGGCCGGGCCCATCCCTCAGTAGAGTGGACGGGGTATCTCTGGCCTCCCAGGCCCCCCCGGGAATGTGCGGCGGGCTTTGGGAGTCCCTGGAATCCACATGCTTGCTGGGAGGTGTACCGAGAACAATACCGCTTTGTCGTAAACACCCGAGCAGAGACTTTATTCATCACAACGAATGGCCACCTCTCCCGTCTGGATTCCATAAATCCTCCCCAAATATGTCCCCAGTACCCACAAATGGGATCTTATCGGGAAATGGGGTCTTTGCAGGTGAAATTACGTTGAACGAAGATCTTGGGAGGAGTTCATCCTGGATGCAGGGTGGGTCGTAAACCCCATGACCGGTGTCCTTACAGAGGGACAGAGACACAGGGGAGAAGGGCACATGAAGACAGAAGGGGAGGCTGCAGGGACTCGGCCACAAGCCAGGGAACCCCAAGGGCTGTCGGCCACCAGCAGCAGCTGGACGCAGGCCCGGGGCAGCCCCGCCCTCAGAGCCCCCAGAAGGAACCCACAGCCGGCAACATCGGGGATTAGACTTCGAGCCTTCAGAACTGCCAGAGGACAGATTTCTGTGGCATGAAGCCACCCAGCTTGTGGTGATTCGCTGCAACAGCCCCAGGAAATGCATGCAGGTTCTACCCCGAATTCCCGGGAAGACTGAGCTTTCTGCCTCCACCCCTCTCCTACCCTGAGATCAGGGGAGAGTCGTGAGCACAGATGGGTGAGGCCACACGCTGGCTTCCCTTCAGAGACGGAACAAAGAAGGCAGAGGACAGGCATGAGCTCTAACGTTCAGGGAGCACAACGCGCACCCCTCGAAGAATCAGACTCACGCTTTGTAAGCACGTCAGCAATAATCAATGCTGATTTCCCCACAGCTACTCTGGGGAGGGGGAGGGCAAGGGCCAGACAGTGACCACGGCTGAGTGAGAGCCACTGGGGAGGGTTAAAGCCGTTCAGAAAATACTGAGAAGGGCAGCAAGTGTATCGACACTAGGCATCCAAAAGCCGGAGCGGGCACTCTCCTGTAACAAGGTAAACCAAAACATCCACATTTTGCACTTTAAAATCAACTGTACGAGGGGCACCTGGGGAGCTCAGTCAGTTAACGACCAACTTCCACCTAGGTCATGATCTCACCGTTCCCCAGTTCAAGCCCCGCGTTGGGCTCTGTGCTCACAGCTCAGAGCCTGCAGCCTGTTTCAGACTCTCTGTCTCCCACTCTCTCTGTCACCCCCCCCCCACTAGTGCTCTCTTTCTCAAAAATAAATAAACATTTAAAAAAATTTTTAATCTACTGTACAACGATGAAGCAGGGGAGAGAGGCCAATAAGTTAATACACAACAGGTTTAGCTGACATTAACGCGTAATGAATCATCATAGGACTGCATGGACATTTATGCAAACGGTAGGATGCATTAATGAAGGTATGGCATTAAAAATGTGGGAGGGTGTCACTCTGTTCTACCCTGGTCTGTTGGGACCCCGAAGGATGCTTGCTTTTGGGGCTGGGTACTAAATGGTGAAAGGGAAGGAGCTGTTCCATCTGACTTAGCAGGAAGGACAATAGTTTCAGTGGCTAAAAGGCCATCCAGAGCTGGAAGGAAACCTCAGCTATACTCCTGAAGGGGAGACGGACCAGTGGGTGGAAGGTTCAGGAACTAGCTTGAGACAAGGGGGAGTCTCCCGCCTGGGGCCGTCCGGCAGGAAGCGAGTGGCCCCGGCAGCGGGAGCAGTCTCGGCTGGCGGGGCGGAGGGCTCCCTGGGTGACAGCCAGCTGCCCCTGTCGCCCAGCCAGCCCCCTTGCAGGGAACGGGCTGCCAAGCCCCCTTCTGCCGAACCATCTAATTTTCATACTCTTAAACCATCCCAAACAGATGGGTGTGACATTTGGCCAGGCCCGTTTCCAACATCAATTCCAAATATAAGTCCAAGTACATTCCAGGCCTTCTGTGCGGTGGTTATTTTAGACGGCTGCTGGGCGGCCCCGTGGGGGGGGCCGTTTCTCCTGGGGGTGCGCTCGGCTACCGTCCATGTGGCACGGGGGTCCCAGGACCCAGCGCTGCAGCGGGGGAAAGTGGGAGACGATGTGTGAGTGGGGGGGGTGGCTCCCTGAAACTAGTGCCTCTGGAAGGGACATCTCTCCCTCCCGTGGGGACAGAGGAATGGCCACCAAGGCCACTGCTGAAGGTCCTCCCCCCATGTAAAATCGGATGGTTCGGCCTAGGCCAATGCCAAATTCCTTCAACAACACTGAGTGGAGGTGGGTGGACTGATCGGCACAAAGCGGGGACAGCCACCACTCGGTGGGCCCCTCACACAGGCCGGGCTCGCGCGTGCTGTGGGCGTCCCCTCCCACGGTCCCCACGGCCCCCCTTCCTGACGTGGCTGCCCGCGTTCACAGCCCATCCCCCCGGCCCCCCTCTCCCCCTCCCCACCTGAGCCACAGGCGGGGGGTCGTCGCCCTGTCTTACGAGAAGGCTGGCCCTTGGAGAGGTCACGCGGCCCCAGGGGCTTTGCGGCTGGGGCTCAACGAAGCCAGGTCTGCCTGGGCCCAGAGCCCCCTGACCCGACAGGCCTCGGCCCGAGTTCAAAAGTCAAATCATCAGGTGAATAGAGCTGGGGGGCCGGGGGGCAGCTATCGGAGACGACGGGTTCTGGGGTTCGTTTCGGTGTTTGTATTGTTTTAGGTGCACAGTGACCGCAAAGCAAGTCAGCCCTGTCACAGAACTGCTGGATCCCCAGGAAACAGAAAAGCAATCACGACGAGTGCTGGAGCGGCAAACACACACTCGGGACAAAATGAGGAGAAGTGAGTGAGTTTACAGAGCGTCGCACTGGGCATCGAGGAAATGGCAGCCGCGACACACTGGCCTTCAGATGTTTATTGTCATTTCGGGGCGCCCAGGGGGCTCAGTCAGTCGAGAATCAGACTCCTGATTTCAGCTCAGGTCCTGATCTCCCGGTTTGTGAGATCGAGCCCCGAGCCGGGCTCTGTGCTCAGAGCCCCTGCACTTCCGTGTGCACACGCACTCTCTCAGGATAAACAAACATTACAAACAACAGTTCCAGAGCTCACGGAGCGGTCTCCTGTCACTTGTGTAAGCTGATTGTCGTTGGCTGTCACACGGCTCATTTGATCTCGGTTTTAGTTCTCACCATTTTTTTAAATGATTTTTTAAAATTTATTATTTTTGAGAGAGAGAGAAAGCACATGAGTGGAAAGGGGCAGAGAGGGGAGGGGAGAGAAGATCCGCAGCCGACTCTGTGCTGTCAGCGCAGAGCCCGACGCGGGGCTTGGACCCATGAAGGTGAGATCTGGACGCTTAACGGACTGAGCCCCCCAGGTGCCCCCGTTCTCGCCATTTTTAATTGGAGATGTAATCCACATGCCCACGGTCCAGTAGTTCTTGGCGCGCACACCGCTGCCGTCCAGTCCCAGGAGGTTTTCGTCACCCCAGAAAGTCACTGTTGGCTTTAACCTTCCAGTTCCCAGAGAGGCTCATGTCGGAGGTCACGGACATCCCCGCGCCCACGAGACCTGTGAACCTTCATCAGCTCAGTCTCGAAAGACCCCCCTTGAGAGACTCCAGTCTCAAGAGACACCCCCCTTGTTACTGCTCCAGGCTTCAGATGTCCCGAGGACTGGGCTCTGAGAACAGACAGGGGCGGCTAGGAGCAGCTGACGCTCCGGGGCTGGCCCACGTCGCAAAGGCCGTGCTGGCCCCAGTTTCGCTCCAATTTCCCAGAGCGCCCGCCAGCCGGCTTCTCAATAACACACCCGTGAACGTCCTACTTCCTCCACCAGGGGCCCCCGGGAGGTGGGCACAGTCTTGTCTCCTGCTTCACCCCCCCCTACTCCCCAGCTGTGCAGCCCCCAGAGGGTGATCACAGAACTGAAAACCAGAGCCCCTCATCATTCTTCATTCGCCGGCATCAGATTCGGATCGCTGATGGATAACTTCCTGACCTCTGACAGGGTGCCATCGATAATGATTGTGTGTCTTTTTCCTACAAGGAAATAAAGGCCATTTAATGTGGCCAGGACGCGGGCCCTTCTGTCTCACTGAATCGCCAGCCGTGAATTTCTCACCGCGAGGAAGGACGCAGCAGGACTGGCCGGGCCCAACTCATTTGGAGAAAATGTTGGGCGTCACCTTGGGCTATACACATGGGTGACCCTGTTGAGGCTCATTTTCTGCCAGATGAGGACTCCCAGGTGTGGGCCGGAACATGTCCACCACAGGCACAAAATCTCGGTCCACTGAGGTCATCTGGGCCGGTCTTCTCTTCCCCTTGGGCACCAGCAGGGTCCTGGGCCCAGGGCGGCCCATCCTGGGTCCTTGGTAAATGTTCACAGAACAAAAACCAGACCATCTCAGAGACAACACCAAACATCCCTTTTACCCAGGAGCCCGGCCCCATTTACAAAGCACTGGCACGCAGCTCACCAGTGACCTTGATCATAGGATCTGCCAGCAGGAGAGAAGGAAGCCCAGGGGACTGCTGGGCCACCCCTGCTTAAAGCAGTAGCAAAGCCAGGCCCGAGTCCCAGGCTGTGGGACCCCCCCGCAGAGCGTGGCCCCCCCCCCCCCCCCAGGGCCGGCCGGCGTGTGACACGGGCCATCTCCCCGTCCCTGCTTCAACTCGCCAACCTCCCTGACCCGAGGTCCCTGAACGGACCTGGCGGTCCCCAGCACACCCCGTGCCTGCACCCCTCCGTGCTGGCCCGACGGGCACGCACGTCTCCCCTTCCAACCCCCTCGGACTGAGCGGCAACGGCGCCCTTCTCCCCGGCGCTTCTCGCCCTGCGCAGACGATCCGTGAGGGAGCACGCAGGACCGCCAGTGACCTCGTAAGCATTTCCTGAAAACACAAACATTTCCTGAAAAAATGCCGAGGACACAGGCATTTCCAGCACGACGGTTCTCTCTCACCAGGAACAAGACGGGGCCTTCGCCAGGGGCCTACCCCTGCACGGCCTTCAGGGCACCTTCACAAGGGCCCCAGCTGTCCTGGCCTGGGCCCGGCCAGCTCTCCCTCCCGTGGTGTCCCAGGCCAACCCGCGTGGCCTTGAGGGGCTCACCGTTCAGCCCTATGGAAGTGACCCCGGGCCCCTTTTAGGGCTCAGGAAAGGCAGGCCACAACACCCGACAGACAGCTTCTGAGCAGCAAAATGCCTGAGTTCACCAGGAAATTAATAGGCCACCGAGAGACTCGGCTACAATCTTCCTCACGACTCTCACGGATTCTTAATCCTCCGGAGTCTTAGAGACAAAGGCGAGAGCGGGGGCCGGAGGGAGGGAGAGGACACGCGATCAATCTGCGGCTGCTGTCATGACCCCCCCCCCCAGCTCCAACGGCCTCCCCCCCAGCTCCATCTCTGGCCCACCGGGGAGGTCTCCTAATTTCCCTTTAAGATAATTGACATTAATAATTGATCCATCAGTACTGAGCAACAGCCGGCTTTTTAATCTTTGCGCAAATGTGTTACAGAGAAAACGTCACGTGGCACTGCTCCTGCCCAAGATCGTGTCTGTGGCACCAAATCGGCGCTTCCCGGGACCCAGGGAAGTGGAGCTGTTTGGAGGGGATCTTCCATCCGGGCTGAGTGGCAAGAGGGAGTCTGGTCTCGGGTCAGGGGGCTCTGGCAATTCCAAAGCATCACTCGGTGCCGATTCCTGCTATCTGAGCTCCATGCCGCCCTGGGATGGGCATCTTGCTCTCTCTGATGTGCGGCCCATGCCTTTAAGGCATCCATTAAGGACAAGGGACCTTACTGCTTATGGAGCCTTGCAAAAGTGGGGAGTCACACTGATGGCTCACAGTCCCATCCAGGAAAAGGACCTCCCCAGGGCGGTTAAGCTGCCCCAGGGCGGTCAGCGCTGGTGGCCGGGAGAGGCCTCCCCTGGGGACAACTCTGAAAGGCTGTCCAAGCCACACAGCTCCCGGTGGGGTCAGGGAGACCTCTGTGTCTGCATCACGGCCGAACTGTCTGCTCTGCCTGTCTCCACCCATCGCCCCCCTGGCTTTCTGACAGCGAGCCCCATAAACCTCCGGCTGCTCACTGCTGTCTCCAAGTTAAATCTGAGGCCCAAGGACCGGCCTCGGATAGGGAGGAAAGCCTAACTCCTCATACAACAGGGGCTCAAATCCAGCCGGGCCACTACTAATCAGGCGACTGCTAGGCCGGTGCTGTAGCCCCACTGAGCCCAAATATCTGCTTGCCAAGCTCAAATGAGGCAACGCCTGAAAAGTGTGTGCTCAGTTAACACTTTGGTCACTTAACTGAGGGCTGTCCCCACCCCTTCCACTGGACCTAGACTCCACGAAGGCAGACAAGAAGGACTCTGTTCTCTAATGTCTGCACCACATCTAGCACAGCAAGGTTGTCCGATAACTGTTCGGGGAGTAAATGAGTGCTCAATCTGGTTACCGTTATGATTTGCTACTACTCTGACCTAATAATAATACCCAATATTTGCATAATAGTTTGTATTTATCCAGCCCTGTTTAAACATGTTACGTATATTAAGTAATTCCCACAACCCTAGAGACAGGACTATTTCCTCCCATTTCACCAATAAGGAAAAGAGACACAGAAAGGTCAAGGAGCTTGCTCAAGGTCGCACGGCCAGTAAGTGACAGAGCTGGGGTTCCAATTCAGACTATCTCGTCTCCCAAAGCTATGACTCTACAAGGTGACCCTGGTTTGCCACTCACCACCCGCACGCCCTACCACCTACTTCACAGACGGAGTAAAATCCATGAAACCAGGATTTCTGCCCAAAGACTCAGCATCGCTCATTACTCTGTCCTAATGACCAACTGCATGTAAATGGATGCATTTTTCATTTAAGTGTTTTATTCCTTCCCTTCCTAGTGCATCATCATAAATAGATTAATTATTGACCCAGACTAGTGGATTGTTTAAAAATCAGTTTAAGGGTACTTGGTGGCTCAGTTGGTTAAGCATCTGACTCTTGATTTCCACTCAGGTCATGATCTCACGGCTCATGAGTTCGAGCCCAGCCCTGGGCTCCATGTTGACAGTGCCCAGAACCTACTTGGGATTCTCTCTTTCCCTCTCTTTCTGCCCTTTCTGTGCACACATATTCTCTCTCTCTCTCTCTCAAATAAGTAAACTTAAAAAAAAATCAATTTATACAAGCAGATGAAGAAACCAACGTCCCAGTTTCCAAGGCTCATGGTGTTTGGGTCAAAATCAAGTTCTCACTCTTAACTGAGCTGAGTTCTCCTCCCCATTGGACTCACCATCATAAAACAGGAAAATCAGGGCAACCCTGTGGTGGTCATGGCTGTACCTTGCATGGAAACCATGCACAGAATTACACCCCAAACAGAAACGTGGTAAAATCCTTAATGGTCGGGGTGTGAGCCTCCTCTCCAAGCGTCCCCCGAATGACCTATGTCCGAGGGATCAGCCCCTTCTGTCCTCGCATTTAATGGAGGCTGCGCCAAATGATGAGGCGAACTCCATCAGCCTCTCACAAATGAAGAGGCAGGAGGCTAATGTGAGACACAGTGGGAAGAACAGTCTTCTCCACTTTAGAGTCAAATTAAATGAAGAAAATTCTGCTTTTTAATTAAGTGGGCCAATTTGACCTCGAAATGCTTCACTTTTTTAAACCGTCATGATCTCTTCCAGAGCGAAACCTGCAGCACGAGGCCTGGTGGGCCCTCCCAGCCATAAGCCCCAGCCTGTACACTTTCCACCATTCCCCTGTTCTCCTACGGAGGGGGAAATGGACTTACCTACCATTTACACCGTTCTCTGGAAACTTAAAAGCAATCGATTTGATTCTATCTGCAATTCCAATATTTTTAAACCCTCTACCTTGGATGAAGTCTACACATAATGGCTAAAAGGGAATCTGAAACTAGAAATAAAATCCACTCCCGCCCCCGCCAATTTGTAGATGGCAGGAAGTGCTTAGCCTGATTCCCCTGGCGGCAGGCAGGCAACCCCGGAACCTTCCCTGCGGACGAGCGAGGCCACGGCATGACCCAAGCCCGCTAATGGCCTGGGACCCAGTTGGACTAAAGGCAACAGGGTTCCAAGTGGTCGTGTCTTCGAGTGACCTAGACATTGAGTATCTATCATCCTTTCTGGCTGGGATGGTGAACAAGCCAGCCATTTAAGATAGGCCATGAGCCACGGGATTAAAAAGAAGAAGAAATCCCTATTGCTGCGTATTTTTTTAATAACGGTTTAAAAAGCAGTGAAACAGCCATTGCTGTCAGTAACCCACACAGAAAACATGCACACGAACACACACTGCACTGGGCACGGCGGGCTCTGCCTCTGGACGGGGTATCACACTGGCATCTTCTCTGCTCTCGGCTGGGCCCAGGCCTCTGGAGGACCAGGCAAGGAAATGGAGAGCAGGTGTGGAGGGAATAATCCCTGTTGTTGGCATTCAGGCCATGTAATCTCCTCCCCTTGAGTGTGGCCTAGACCTTTTAACTTGCTTCTAACTGGCAGAGTATGTAAAGGTGACGGACCAACACTCTAGTGATCAGATTACAAAAGACATGACTCCTGACTTGCTGGCTGACCCTCCCCTTGCCGCTTTAATGAGGCCAGCAGCCCTGATGGCCAGCCCGGCAGCAAGGCATTGAGAGAGCCCTCCAGCCAGCAGCCAGCAAAGAATGGAGGCCCTCCCTCCAACAGCCCTTGAGGAACTGAATTTTGCCAACAACCCACGTGAGCCCAGAAGCAGAGCCTTCCCCAGTCAAGCCTTCGGATGAGACCCCACCCTGGTGAAGCCTTGACTGTGGCCTTGGGAGAGAGCCTGAAGGAGAGGACGCGGTAAACCGGGTCAGGGTCTGACCCACAGAAACTGTGCAATAGCGAGCGTGTGGTGTTGCAAGCTGCTGACTTTGGGGTCCGTTGTCATGTAGCAGTAGATGCTGAACATGGCAGGCAGCCCGATGCCTGGGTTAGCGTCCTGATGCAGGCTGTCGCCTCGGCATCCACCACCAGAGTGTCAAGGCCTCACTTCTCCAAAACGTGCCCAGCCCCCAGGGGGTAGGCACGGGGTGGACTTTCATCTTCCACAGATACGTATATGCTCAGCACCCAGCACCGTGCCCAACGTGTGGTCAGGGTTCGATAAATGTCCATAGTGGTCAACTATTTCTACTGAGGACCAGAAAGGCAAGAAATCTCCAAGTTTAGGTCTTACAGTAAACAGAGTGTTGGGGGAGGGGAGATAAAAGGGGAGGAAACAAAACCTAGGCACTACTTGGAATGGCCGTCTTGTGGCCCTTGAGCCTTCTGAAGGCAGGCCGACTTTTGGCTGGGTCTAGCGGCCAAGCTGGGCAGGTCCTGCTCCGGCTCAGCCATCCGAACCTGGGCAGCACCGTGACCCTCCCCACTGAGGCTCGCCTTTATGGCTCGTGTCCTGAGGTAGAATCAAGAACTGTGACAAGAAGGGGACATGTTTAGGAAAGTCAACTCTTCTCTCCAACAAGAAAACCGTGGTCTTTACCTTTGCTCCCACCGTTTCGCCTGCTCACACTGCTTCCTCCTCTCACCCACGTTCCATCTCTGTTGACTTGGCAAAGTCTCGGTCACCCTTCGAAACCCAGCCAGGCTTCAGCGCCCCCTGAGTAACTTTTCTAGAACTCCCCACTGGGCGCGCATTCCCTCCTCTGTGTCACTTCTCACCCTCCCTCTTGCTCCGACGGAAGCCACAGACCTTAACGACCACAGCCATGCTTGTGTTGCAACAAGCATGGGGCCCTGGGCCCGGGCATCAGGCACATACCCAACAAGACCAGACCCACAACGCCCCGGTCCCCACCCCTCTGTGCCCAAGGAGTGACACAAGGCCGCAGCATTCACTCCCGTGGCCCCTGTGGCCGAGACAGCGTGGTCTTCCTCAGAAGGAGGAACCGGGGGAGCGACAGGAAGACGTTCAGTGAACAGGAAGCATACTCTTGAGAGAATGTTCCAGCCTTGGGAGCTGCGGCCAGGGACGGTCTGGGGGAGGAGGGCAGAGCAGCTGTGAAAACACCTCAGTGGGCGGCAAGGGGTCACTCAGTCATGGAGCCTTTCCCCCGGGGCTGGCAGTTACATAACCCTGTCTAGGCAAGAGCACCACTGGTTTGTGTCAACCGCTCTCGGGCCAGGGAGGCGGGGGGGGAGGGGGGTGATGCAGCTCACTCCCTGAGCAGAAGGGCCAATCTCTGCCTCCCGAGTACGGGAACCAGCAGGTAGGACACGGCGAGCTGCTCCGAGATCAGCGGCCACCTCAGAACCAGACAGGGTAGGTTCCTGAGAAGGACGGAACCGGAGTGGAAACATTGGGGCACCAAGATGGAGCACGTGACGCAGCCCTGGGAGGGCTGCCCCAGTGCAGACGGATCAGGACAAGCCAACACCCCTCCGACCAGGTCACAGTCAGAGCCGCAGGGGCCATTTTGAGAAAGCTGCCAAAGGGACACAGAGATAAATTCAGGGAGTGACCAGGGCAGGACTTTAAGGCAGGTCCTTCTGGGGGCAACAGTGTGAAACAAAAGCAGCAAGTGCAAGACTGGATGTGCATACGGTTGTGTACACACACGCACACACACACTCACCACTCATCTGCACAGGTAAACTGGTGAGAGATTATATAGGTATTTTTTTATAACAGTTTTCCCTTCCAGCTTCCCAGTATATTTCCTAAAATTTCCAAAACAAACCCATCTTCCTGCCATCACTGGCAAGGACATGAGGCCTGGAATGCACACCATCCAAGGAAGGTATTCGGGGGATATTAGTTTCCACCACAGTCTGTTAGCCTGTAACTGCGGGATTTAGACTTCGGGGATTCTGAAAGCTTCAAGCCTGAAATCCTGGCTTCAGCAGATCGGGCTCCTGCAGAGGGGCGGGGGGGATCTAACTGGGGGGCTGTCCCAGGCCTGTGGGCACACCACTCCAATCTCTGCCTCGACCATCATGGGGTGTCTGTCCTGCCTGCGCTTCCCTGTGTCCAAGTTTCCTCTTCTCACAGGGGATCAGCCACCGGATCAGGGGCCACCCTGGTCCGATATAACCTCACATTTACTTGAATCCAGCAGCAAAGACCCTGTTTTCCAACAAGGCCGCCCTCACACGTACGGGGGCGGTTAGAACTTCAGCACGACTTTGTGAGAGGCATGTCCCATAACGAGAGGCAGGCAGCCCAAAGGACAGCGAGACACTGAAGGCTCTGCTGCTGTCGTCCACATGTGGCAGGCGCTGCCACTTGGGGAGACTGACACTTGGTCTATGTGACTCTATGGGGAAGAAACGGGTCCAAAGTGTGAATGCTCCCGAAGGCCAGATATGGTTTCACGACAGGAAGAATATTCTCGTGGAGCTGGACTGGTCATCCTGGGTCCCGGGGACCCCCACTCCAGGGTCCCAGACCAGCCTGCAGGCCCCTCGTCTGTGATGTGTGGATACCGTGCCGACGCCTGGGCTCCGTGGTTTCCAGGTCCTGGGAGGCCTGAGCTGCTGCCCCGTCCACGCAGAATCGCTGTGACGTGAGCATCACCGGTGCTGGCCCAGCCACCCCACACCCTTCAGTGTCCCGTCTGCCGTGCCTCAGTCATAGCGGGGACCCCCTGCTTTTTACAACCAAGCAGCCCTGCCCATCATTTCCCTCCTCAGCTCTTCCGAGGACAGCTGGACACGGAACGCCCGGAGCTGACAGGGGCGAAGGCACCGCTCGGGTCGCGGCACAAGGACTCGCGGGAGCTGAACCGCCTGGCAAACCCTGACGCCCCAGATTCCAAGGGGGTTTCACACGCCCTGACAGGACCCGAGGAAGGTCCCACGTCCCCAGGCCAGAGGCTGAAGGCCCAAAGACCATGGTCAGAATGTCTAAGAAAACAATCTCCAATTTGTTTAGACCCAATGAAGGCTGCACCAAGAATAACATTTACATAAGAAATAGCAGTAACATTGCAAGTTGGGCTTGTTTGTTTAAAAAAGGAAAAAAAAGGGGCAAGATCTTGCTCACGATGAGGCGGCCATTCTTTAAAACTGCCTTTTCACCCCCAAATGCAAGAAATCCATGCTCACCTCTCCACGGGGTCTCTGAGCATGACAATCAGTTTTGCGTCCGGCTGGAAGGCGTGGATGAAGTCCTGGGTCAGAAAGGGCGGCTCGCCGTCCGTGCTGTTGTCGTAGAAGAACGTCCAGGCGTTGTTGTCCCACATGGTGGAGGCGCTGGCCTCCCCTAGAACCGGGAAACGCGGCAGGTGAGCAGGGCTGAGGTCTGGGCTCCCGCAGGGCAGCCTGCACAGGGGCCACACGGGGCTCGGGTGCCTGCCCCTTCACTAGCCTCGATGGGTGAGCTGGGCCACCGCCGCTGGCACAGGGGACTCCAGGAAGAGGCAGCTGACCACGACCCCGTCTGCCACGATGACTGCCCCCCACTCCCCCGAAGGCCTCCGTCTGGAAATCGAGGTGACCCCGGCACCGCTGGGCACCCGCTTTCTGCCAGCTCCTGTCCAGATGTGCCAAAAAACCCTCTACCAGCATCTGGCCTCCCGATTTCATGATGTTTGACTTTGCTCACAGCACACAGCGCTGTGGCGTTTTAAGGGCCCACTGAGAATGTACTAGATGGTTCCTTTCAAAAAGTGCCAGGGATGAAGGAGCAGCCGAGGGAAGCAGACTCTCTTCGGGAAATTAGATGCAAGCGGCATTGGATTTTGTGTGCGATCCCAACGGCCCGTCCAGGGCACAGTCTGAGAGCAAACGAGGGGAGGGCCTTGCGGGAAGGCTCGGGGGACCTCGGTCCCAGGTGCTGTGCCCGCTGGGCCCGCCCGCCCTGTCGCCCCGCACCCGGCTGGCGTTCACTCAGTACTGACTGGGCGGATGGACAGTTGGTCCAGCTCTGGTTTTATGACCGTCTGCGTGAATGAGGGAGGAAATGTTAAACACGCATTCTAAAACGAAGAGGAGGCCAAGATACACACATTTCAACATCTCCGTCTCAGATACTTGAACGAATTGCCTGGCTTTTCTTTTCTTTTTAGGAGAGTCTTCAGAGACTTAGAAAGAAAGGCAAATTGATCAATTACATACAAATTCAATTTCCTGACATTTTACACGGGTATTTGAGACATCTCAAAGTCACTTATTCCAGGAAAATCTGTGCCAAAAGACTAGTGTCTTTGATCAGGGATGAGTGCATCCCAGTAACTCGGAGGGTGGGCAGGGCCCGATGTTTACTGTAAGACGCTCAGTCACGTTCAGGTGAGCACTTCCGTCTGGTCTTTCCTTTCTTCTTGTCTAAGATAAGACCGTAGAACACGGGGAAGACATGCCCACCAGAAGTCCTTGAACATTCCACTCACAATGAATATCAGAATATTATAACAAGGCAAGTATCTAACACTAAATTGGCACAGATTTGGTCAGATTTCAAAAATCAACTGATCTGCAACCAGTTCTACAATCATAGAAACATACGTCCCTCCTCCGGTCCGTCCGTCCATCCATCCATCCTCCATTCATTTCACATTCATCCATCTGGAAGACATTCATCTAGTATCTAACAGGTGCCTGGTGGTGTGCTTGGCCTTGGGGGCAGAGAAAGGAATGGGACAATCCCCTCTCTTCTCTTCTCTGCCCGTACAATCTAGGGGACGCCCCACAACTCTGTTAGCAGTCAGATCCCCGGCTGAGCACTCTGGCAGGGCAGAGCAGGGGGCCCTGACAGCAGAGGCAGGGGCCTTTCTGTGTGTCTGGAGCCCCACCCCTGGGAACCCGGTCACGGGAATCCCTTGTGACTCCAGTCATTAGCCCAGACCACTGAGGAAAGGCTCTCTCTGACCCGTGAGCCATGACGAAGAAAGACCCGTATGCTCTACCAAAGATCTAACCCAAGGAAACTGAAGCTGAGCTGAATCACATCGCAGGGCTGGGAGGAGCCAGAATGGATCTGGTCCAAAGAGCCCATTGTACAGATGTGCAGACTGAAGCCCAGGAACTCGAAGACTGACTTGTCACGCGGCACAGAGCTGGCTGGGGTCACAGGCCGGGCTTCGCTGCCAGCCGCCCTCCTGCCTCTCCACCTCCAGGAAACTTGTCAAATTGTTTTAGGTAAGTAGCAGAGCAGCAAACTTTTTCCTTAATTTTCCTTTTTAAATCTGGAAGTAAGTATAATTAGAAAACCAAACTAAGGCTTTCCTTTTTCATTCATTATCTTAGGCTCTATTTCCTAGCCCTAGGATGTGTATTTTTAGCTCTTTCATAAGAACAGGAGATTTTCCCAGAGGCATACGGTGTGGGAGTCACAATAAAATATTAATTAAGACTTGTGATCTGAGGTGTGTGGACTCAAGGCTGCAAGAAAAGAGTTAGTAGCCAGTTCACACCGGGGTGGGTGGGGGTGCTGCATGATCTCATCTGGCTCTCGGAACTTGATGTGAGTTAAAAAAAAGAAACCAACAATAAATAAATCAGAGCTGAGACCTGTAAGTCTGTCTCCCTGGACAGGAGAGACGAAAGCAAAAAGCCATCTTTCAAATGGTTGATTACAATTCCTCTGAGTTGCTAAAAAGAGTCATTGAATTTGAGAATCAAAATATAATACATTTAGGAAAATTACAATAACCAAACAAACAGATTGCTGCCTTAGGTAACCAATTTAAGGAAATATGTTATTAGATTTCTCTCTTTCAGAAAGTGTAAATGGATACATGTCTTTCCCTAAACTGAATCCAATATAAAGAGCAGACAGATTTTTTTTTATAAACCATTCTTGTGAATTAAAAAAAATTATTATTAATCAAACTGCCCCATTCTGCACATCTAAAGGCATTAAGTTAATAGGGGCCAGGCTTCTTCCACAGCAATTAGTCACCAGCAACGTGTTACGACTGCAGGTGTTTCAGGAGAGACTGTTTCAATCTTCTTACCGGGCCCCAGTGGGCGGGGATTACAGAAGCCACAATAGTACATCAATGACTAATTGGTCACCTTCAATCATGATGCCCCATCCAAGCTTAGATCCGTACGTCACGGAAAGAAACCAAGCTTGTGCGCTTAATTTAAACAAAAACAAAGAAATGTCAACTTCTTTAAAAAACCATTTCCGGGGGTGCCTGGGTGGCTCAGTCAGTTAAGCATCTGGCTTCAGCTCAGGTCATGATCTCATGGTTCGCGGGTTTGAGCCCCGTGTCGGGCTCTGTGCTGACAGCTAGCTCAGAGCCTGGAGCCTGCTTCGGATTCTGTGTCTCCCTCTCTCTCTCTGACCCTCCCCTGCTCGCGCTCTCTCGATCTCTCAAAAATAAATAAAAAAACATTAAAAAAAAAAGTAAATAAACAGAAATAAGAAACCATTTCTGGTGCACTTGATTTGGCACAGACCTCCAAAGCTTACTACACATTTCTCCTTTACAGAAATGCCGTAAGCGACGGAATCAGAGGGGTAAGAATGATGGCGAGGTCGGGAAGGGCACCTTCAACAGAGGGGGCGGGCGTCAGGCAAATGTTCAGTGGGCAGAGCAAAAGCTGGGCCAGCGTCAGGGCAGAAGGGGTCCCGTGGGAATGGGGGGCCCAGCCCGGGGGGCGTGAGTGGCCCTAACGGGAGCCGCCCAGAAGCCTCACCGATGATGATCCTCGTCATCCTGCTCTGTTCCTTCGCAGAGCTGGCCTGCAGGCCCTGATGAATCTGGTGCGCTGCCAGGTCGAAGAGGTCCAGGTAATCTTCCACGGGGTAGCGGTCCCGGAGCCCGTCTCTCAGGCGGACGATTCCTACGAGAACCGAGGAGCCGGAGTTACTGAGAATGAAGCTGCCAAGTGCTGGAGGGTGGCCTCCTGGGGCGTGACCAGAAAGGGACCGAAAGGGCCAGGGGCCACCAGCAGAAGCTGCGGAAGGGGGCTCACAGGAGGGACGTTTGCAAACCGGCTGTCAGTCTTTAATCCGTGCACGCTTCGGGGAGGGGGAGACTGTCACTGAACTACAAGTGGCAGCTTC